>RJWM01014008.1:0-51746 GCA_004363535.1 Dasyprocta punctata | reverse complement strand
GAGGACAAATAATTTTTAATTTTGGAGAAATATAAACTTGCCAAGCATACACAAGGCCCTGAGTTCAATCCCCAGTACCACCACCAAAAAAGAGAAAAAAAAAAAAGTTGAAGAGGAGTAAACCAAATCTCAGTGAACATCTCTGCAATCCCTTTCTTTTCTGTCCCATCACTCGGTGTGGCAGTCACTCCCAGAGCACTTAACACATCTCTTTCTGTCCTTGTTCGGTTCCTGAGCTCTGCTCTGACTACATTTTATTTGTTTATTTTATTTTATTTTTATTTTTTTATGGCACCGGGGATCAAACTCAAAACCTCATGCCCACCAGACAAGCACTTAAGCCACTGAGCCAAACTCCCAGCCCTGAGTTTTTGAGACAGGGTCCCACTATGTAGTTCAGGCCGGCCTTGCGCCCATGTCGTAGCCCATGCCAGCCTCGAACTCACAACGCTCCTCCTACCTCAGCCTCCCAAGTGCTGGGATTAAAGGCGTGCGCCACCACACCCGGCCTCTGACTACATTTTAAACTACTCATTGCCAAACCGTAATCCCAGCACTCGGAGGCTGAGGCAGGTGAATTGCCTGCAGTTTGAGGTCAGTTTGGGCTACATAGTGAGTTCACAGTAGTCTGAACTAGATAGCAAGACCCTGTCTTTAAAAAAACAACTTATTACTTTAATTACAATCCTTTGCAGTATAGGGAATAAATCCACTCAGATTAGCTTGAACAAGAGTCAACCCAGGGATGTCTCAGAACCTTAAGAGGATACACAGCTAGGACCACGAGTTAGAGTAGCGAAAACTCCCAATTTACTTCTCTTTTCAAGGGAAGAACCAAGCCAAGGTTGGAATCTCTTAGACCCAGTTACAAATTCTTAGGAGAAAAAAAAAATTTTTCAGGGGAGGATGCCAACACAGCATGGCCAGATGCTTTCCTGGTTCTAAGTAGCCATGGCCAAAAGATTGTGTTGTGCATATGTGGCAGGCAGGCGCTCCTGTAATGTAAGGACAGCACAGAATGACAGAAGTGAGGAAAGGAGGAGAGGCTTAAGGACACACACCCACAGGGGTCTCCTCAAATTATCTGTAGCTGAACATATGCTCAGAAACTTTGAAACTGCTCTTTTTACCCAGCAGTTTCTTTTCTTCTCCCAAGTATTATCTGGCTCCTTATCCACCTTGCTGATCTCCTATTCAATTGCAAGTTTTCTTAACAGATCCCTGACTTCCTAGACTCCTAAGTGAGCTTTTAGGTTGGCACGGTGTGTTTTCCTGTTGATCTGTTTATTTATTTGTTTATTATCTATCAGGAAAGAATAGAAAATGTGAATATTATGTGTAATATGCTTATAGTTCGTTAATGTGTCCTGCCCCAATGAGTGAAAAATAGCAATGAGGCAGGTATTATGAAACTTTAGCAACCTGGAAAGGGCATTCTGCCTTTGCTGAGCTCTTACACTTTCTTACAGGAACATGATATAGAAACAACTCATGGTATGGTCCACGTCACTATAAGAGGCTTACCGAAGGGAAACAGACCAGTTATCCTAACATATCATGACATTGGACTCAATCGTATGTATTTGATTTTACACCTTCTCAGTTTATCCTAATACTTTTCTCATGTGTTAAAAAATACATAGTATTTAACAGAGCAGAGATTTCCCCCTCACTGTCTTTACCTTTCCTTGTGATTGCTACATTTATTAATTTCAGGGTTAAAGTTCCTGGAGCGCAGAGGGGAATATGTGGGAGGATAGTGTAATTATATATTGCTTTTGTGCCATATCTGCTAAAGGACAGCAGAGTGTATGTATGATAAATTGATTAAGAAAGTAGAGCTGAAGTCAGTTTTTGTAAAGTATGTACTCTGGCTCCCCCCCCCACCCCATGTTTCAGGTTAGAAAATCGAGTTGAACTTAACTTTGTTGTAAGAACTTCAGTGAATTAGTAAAAGTATTCTTTCTGTACCCTGCCCTCACTAACTTTAAGTGGACTTTTCTAGATGTTACAGGTAGAGCACTGCTAATCTAAAAATTCAAAATCTAAAATGATCCAAAATCTGAAATGGTTTGAAAACATGGTGCCCCTGTTTATAGCAACACAAATTTGTAATAGCTAGATCTTGGAAACAGCCTAAATGCCTATCCACTGAGGAATGGCTAAAAAAGATGTGGTATTTTTATACAAGGGAGTACTACTCTGCCATAAAGAAGAATAAACTGGAGACTTTATCGGTAAATGATTGCAACTTGAGACCATACTCATAAGTGAAATAAGTCAGACATGTATGTGTAAACATCGTATTGTCTCACTAGTGTGAGAAGCTGAAAGAAATAACATATGTATGTGCATATATACATATATATGTATATAAAAATAGTTAAGATAGTTATACTACTGATTTCTCTGAGTTCACTGAAGAGAAAGATTTGTACTGGTATTGTTCAGACAATTGAATGCAGATGTCTTAGGCTCTGGGTGACTGATTTGGTGATGACCGTGCACAATGTGTGTACCATTGTTGCCCCTGATAGATGTGTTTTGCAAATTTGTTTTATTTTTTTTTTCCTCTTTGAAATAAAATGGATTTGGAACAGAAAAGAAAAGCATGGTGCCCTAAGTGGAAAATTCCACACCTAACCTCATGGGACAGGTCACTGTCAACATTAAGGGAACCAAAACTATTGAATACAATTATCTTCAGGCTGTGTGCAATAGGTATATATGAAACATAAGTGAATTTCATCTTTGGACCTGGAGTCCCATCCCCAAGGTACCTTATTCTGTAATGCAGCTGTCCTGGAGTCCAAAAATACTTCTGATCCCTAGCATTTTGGAGAAGAGTATTTACCAGTAGTAAAATACTCAGCGTTAGCCGCAGACACAGAGTTTGAATATTTTTTCACCCTACTCTGGCTTTCAGAGGTGTCTGCATTTACAGAGCTAGAACTTTTGTAGCCATCTTAGCATGAAAAATGATTTAAGCTGTTATGCTAAGGGTGAAAACTGAAGCAGCAGCCCCTTCCTGCACCCTGACAGTTTCAACGAGACAAACTCCCAGGTGATGAATGTATGCTTCTCACAATACTCACTGTAGCCAAGCACTTGGAGTATAGTTAGTGTCTCTTTGTTCAATCCAGGAATAAGGTACCTGAGAAATGATAGCAGTATGGATAGGAGATTATTTCATACAACACCATAAAACAAATAAACATGCACAAAGTGGTTTCTACTTTGGAGACACTGCAGACTTAAGAATTAGTGGTTTTCAAGTCATTGAGAGATCTCCTACTCAGCCTTTAGGGCAACTTGAATGAGACTGTTCCTTCAGACACCTCACTTTAGTGGAATGGTGATTAAAAGGAAGTAAAAAGAAAACGACATGGCACTGGCTGAGCAGATGAAAATTAGAGAGAAATGGAGAGCCTATGGCTCACGGGTGTTTTTGTCTTACAGATAAATCCTGTTTCAACACATTCTTCAACTTTGAGGATATGCAAGAGATCACTCAGCATTTCGCTGTGTGTCATGTGGATGCCCCGGGCCAGCAGGAAGGTGCACCTTCTTTCCCAACCGGGTGAGGCCACAGGCAAGGTGCTGTGGGAGACAGGCATTCAGAAAAGCAGCGACTGAGCTCTAGTGGGGGCAGTAGCTAATGCTTCCCTCCCACTTGATTGATCACAGCCACAGGTTAGCCTTATCAGCCCACTGACCTCATGTTTTCTCTCCTTAGTATCAGAGAACTGTTATGTACTATTTGTTGGGAGTAACTGCATGTTTTCCCATATCCAGGAATGGCTTTCTTTGGCACAGACCTGCTGCCCTGTGATCACAGGCATAAATGTCCCTTCTCAGTCTTTTATCTGGTCTCTTGTCTGTTTTAAATCTGTCATTTTTGCATCCCTCCCTAAAGGTTCCGACTACATAGAGCCAAACCTAAATCTCTTTGAGCTTCCTTGGGAACACTTCCCATTCTTCCCTTCCAATCTAATGATGGGAATTTGATATCTGTGCAACCAATTATTCTGAGAGCTGCTCTGTCTGGCCTCACACTCTGGTTCATTATAAGCTGCTTTGCACGGCAGAGTCTCAGGCTTTCAAGAGTTCCCTGGACAGTGTGCCTATCAAGAGGGCCTTGGGCAGTGGAGTGAGAGCACACCCTATGGATTGCTCATTCTTCATCTCTCCCGCTGACTTCCAGAGCTGTCTTTAGCCAGTGACTGCTGTGAAAGAGTCATTGCAGATAAGTAATAGCTAGCACTTAGACCAAATAGTGTTCCAGACGCTGCTTTAAATGGTCTGCATCTATTAACTCAATCCTCACAACCTCTTGGGATAGGTTTACTCCTGTTCTCATTTTGCCGGTGAGGAAACAGACCCAGAAAAACTAGGAACATGACTAAGGTTATGTAACTAGTAAGTAGCACAGTTAGGGTTTTAACCCAGGCAGTATGGCTCCAGATCGTTGTTGACTAGTTTCCATGTTATTCTGTGTACCTCTCAAATGCATATCATATTAGCCGGTGATCAGTTGATATCCAACCAGATTTAGATCAAGTTCCTTTTTCTGTTTGGGGCAAAAGTAGATGACAGTTCATCCCTTAAAGTGTCCAGGTATAGGCAAGCTGTTGTTTGTAGAAAAGATGCTGTTTCATACATAAGAAGTCATCTAAAGATCCTGTATATGATTCTGTCGTCTCTGTGTCTGCTTCCTACTTTTCATGGGTTCCCGCTTTGGGTCTGTTTCTGGATGATTTTAGCACCAGATGATTCATAACATGAAAAGCAATTAACGAAATGATCACATTATCCTGTACCTAAGTGAGACAAATATAAGCATTTATGCTGAGGAGCCCAAGGTCTGTAACTGTATGCCTAGACCCAGGAGAGCTTTCCTTACTTTTGTATTTAACTGCCTAAGTGTAAGCGGCATAAGAAGATCTGCTTCCTAAGCTGACTCTTACTGGTGGAAGTTTACTGAGCCTACATCCCAACTGAAGTGATTGTTAGAGGTTTGAAAATATCACGAGAGGGCCATATTACCAATTTGTCATGTGACTCCTGTGTCACATGGGTTCTTCTCCTTCCCTTTTAGCATAGCAGTCATAGAGGCATGCCACAGTCATTTCCAGGCACCACAATACCTTTTTTGAACCTTTGGTAAAAGGGACTATTTCTCAAAACTGAGAATTGTGGGTGCTTTCTAATTCAGGAGGTATCTTTCTGAATTTCAGGTACCAGTACCCTACAATGGACAAGCTGGCTGAAATGCTGCCTCCTGTTCTTACCCACTTAAGGTAGATTCATTCTATAGTCTTTCCTGTTTTTTGTTTGTTTGTTTGTTTATTTTTTCTTTCCTCATTGTGCTGAGGGTCAAACTCAGAGTCTTGTGCAAGCAAGGCAAGTGCTTTACCACTGAACTATACTCGCAGCCCATCAGTTTTTTTAAAAGTTCTTTTACTGTGTTTCTGTTCCAGTGGGTAAATCATGAGCAAACTAGAATATTCACTGACCTCACAGAGCCTTGTAGAGCAGTGGGGAAGGAATGGTTAACAAGTAAGCAACAGATAATCACAATAAAGCATGTAAAAGAAGTAGGATTAGAGGTATAGCTCTGGTAGAGCTCTTGACATGCCCAAGACCCTAGATTCAGTTCCTAGACCAAAACAACAAAAAGAAATCAGTGGAGTGGTTTTTTTTTGTCGGTACCGGGGATTGAACTCATAACCTCGTGCCTGCCAGGCAGGCGGCTTAAGCCACTGAGCCAAACTCCCGGCCCTAGTCAGTGGAGTTTTTGTGATAGAGAAAATGGCAGGATCTTCATAAATAAGGCTAGTTAGGGAGTGTCTGATTAGGATAGTATCCTGTAGGCTGAGACCTGGAAGAAGATAGAGGGGAACTAGCTAGGCAGAGTCAGGACAAAAAGACTCCAGGGTAAAATAAGAGCATATGGAAGAGAGGGATGAGTGAAATTTGAGAAATAGGGTCCAGATTACAGTGGTCTAATAGAGCAGATAAGAATTTGTAGTTATATTAGGAATAAAGAGAAGACATTGGAAGATTTTAATCAAAGGAGTGATAGGTAATTTACTCTTTTAAAATAATCACTTTAGAAATATAAATTGTACATCAGTAATGCTGTTTGAATTTTTAAAAAATGATTATTCTTGATGTGATAGTTTGGAGAGTAGTAAAAGGGAAAATGCAAGGAAACCAGCTAAACTATTAGAGTATCCACCCGAGAGATAATGATAGCTTAGTACTGGCAGCTGGCGGGGATGGATTGAAGTAGATGTTAGTAAATAGAAATATTCTAGTGATAGACTTCAGAGTTTGCTGGTGGGTTGGATACTGAGGTGAAAAGCAGTAAAGATGACTCCAAGATTTCAGTCAAATTTCATTTAATCATTAAAATGAACTTGAAAGTAGTTGGTTATATCCTCGTGTGTGTGTGTGTGTGTGTGTAAACACACATTGAAGCTCAAAAAGCTAAAAAAAAAAAAAAGCCTCCGTAACCTTTAGCTCCTTGAAAGACTAAGATGGGAGGATCACTTGAGCCCAGAAGTTTAAGACCATCCAGGGCAACATAGTGAGCCCCCATCTAAAAATAAAAGAAACTTTCTCAGATTCTTGAATCTAGTAAATGTCAGCCAGGATATGAAATCCGTTGTATTCTTGCTTTCAAACGAAGTTGACTGTGTCACTTGTTGGACTCTCCTGTTCACAGTCTGAAAAGCATCATTGGAATTGGAGTTGGAGCTGGAGCTTACATCCTCAGCAGATTTGCAGTAAGTGCGTGGAGGATTAGTCTCAACCTTGAAGCACTGCATGGGTCACTGCTGTTACTGCTGGGTTAAATGACTAGGCACTCTTTTGGGTCTTACATTGTTTTTGTGTAGATTCTGTTGCTTCAGGTACAGGTTTATATAAAGCCTTGTCTTTGTACAGCATCTGAAACACTACAAATGAGGGCAGTGCTGTCTGTAAAAAGATCTAGGTGCAGCTTATGTTGGAATTTTGTACAGCCGTTAAAATTGAGCTTATGAACTTGTAACGACACAATTTACATACACTATAATGTAAGAAAAAAGTTAGAATATAAATAGACTCATATAAAGTTCGTCATAAGGATAGGAAAGAACCGAAAGGAAATGTACCAGAATATAACTAGAACTGGGCGTGATAGCACACGCCTGTGATTTCAGCTTCTAGGCAATCTGAGGCAGGAGGATGTCAAATTCAAGGTCAGTTTGGGCAACTTAACAGGACACTGCCTCAAAATAAAAAAACAGGACTGGGGATGTAGCTCAGTGATAGAGCACCCCATATCCAATCCCCAGTACTACAGAACAAAGCAAAACAAAAATAAGCCAGGTGTGGTGGTGTGTCCTTGTAATTCTAGCACCCAAGAGGCTGAGGCAAGAGGACTGCTGCGAATTTGAGGCCAGCCTGGACTACACAATAAGACCCTGTTTATAAACAGACAAACAAACAAACTAGATCTGTGGTATAATCATATGAGATTTTACTCACATTTCTCTTCATAATTTCTCTGTCAAACTCAACAGTAAGCCTGTACAGAGGCAAAAAGGAAACTGGAGAGTTTTGAGTTTACATGGAAATGTTCCTATTTTTTGAAAAGCCTTATTGGTGATAGGAGTGTCTTACAGTCTTTTGGGAGTGGAATCACCTATTTAGATGGTTTTAGAAAAAAACAGTAAAAACCATTGTTAGGAACAAAGACTTATGAAAGTGAGACAGCCCATCTTAAGCTTCAGTAACCCCTGTGCGAAGTGAAAATGAACAACTGCAGTATGTTCTCCTCTGCCGTAAAAAGAAGAAACTTTTCTTCCTTATAAATGTGTACAAGGCAAGATCGTTTTCTGGCAACTTAAGAAACTGGTTTCCAGATGCTAAGTCAGATTTCAAGAGCTATTTTCCACATATTCTTCTTAGCACCTCTATAGTCTTTCAGATGTGAGAAATGAAGGCTTGTATAAATCACCTAACCACGTCCCGGCTGTGTTAGAACTGTGGGAGTGTAACTTTCATACTGTTGTCTGTGTCTCATCTTTCAGCTCAGTCATCCAGAGCTGGTGGAAGGCCTTGTGCTCATTAACATTGACCCATGCGCTAAAGGTTGGATTGACTGGGCAGCTTCCAAAGTAAGTACCATGTGCAAGTGTCCATTGGCTAGTCTCTTGGTTCCTTCTGAGAACAGAGTAACTTTACTTTCATTGAGGTAGAAACATAGTTAATGGCAAAACATTTTAATTATAGGACTTGGTGAATGTTAACATATACAATCTTTACCCTATCAATTTATAGATTATTTCAAACACTCCAAAAGGTTTCCCTGTGCTTTTTCTTAGTTGGTAGTTCTCTCCTTCCTGGAATAACTTTCTGTCTTTTATCACCATAGTTAGTCTTATCTGTTCTTAAATGTCATGTAATTAGAGTCAGAACATTTGTGATTGAGACTCATTCATGTTGTGTGGTGTAGCAGTAGTTCTGTTTTGTTTCGTTTTTTAGTTTCTTTAGCCAGGGTCTCACCGTGTAGTTCAGGCTGGTCTTGAACTCACTATGTAGTCCAGGCTGGCCTTGAACTTGTTAGAATCCTCCTGCCTCAGCCTCAAGTGCTGGGATTACAGATGTGTGGCACCACACCCAGCCAGTAGTTTTTTTAAATTGGTTTTTAATATTCTGTCTACAAAATATATTTTGTGGTTGGGCATGTCGTTGCATACCTATAATCCTATCTGCTCAGTAGGCTAAGGAAGGAGAATTGTAACCTCCAGCCCAGCCTGGGCAACTTAGTGAGACCATGTTTCAAAATAAAAAGGATTTGGGATGTATCTCAGTGTGCCCTGGGTTCAAATCCCCACTACCATATATAGATATAAATAGATGGAGATACACACACACACACACACACACACACAAATACCCACAGTGAGTTTCTGTTATTTGGTTATGATGAGTCTAGCTGCCATACACATTGTTTTGTCTTTCAAGAGACAGACATACATGTTTTTCAGTAGACATATCTAGAATTGAAATTGCTGCATCATAGGGCAGTTGTATATTTACTTTAGTGTAGATGTTGCCAGTTTTCCAAAGCATTTGGCACATTTACACGCCAGCAGCACATGCAAGTTCCAGCTTACATTCTCACCAACATTTTTTTTTTTTTGTTTAACTTTTTTGAGATGAAGATTCACTATGCAGTTCAGGCTGGCCTTAAACTCACTTTGTAGCCCATACTGGCCTTAAACTCTCATCAGTCCTCCTGCCTCAGTCTCCCGAGTGCTGGGATTGCAGGCGTGTGCCACCACATCTATCCTTCACTAACATTTCATATAGTACATCCTTTTCATTTTTGTAAAAGATGAGCAGTTTTATTTATAATATTAATTTGTTTTTATGTGGTAAATATCACCAATATAACTATTTATTAAAATAACTTCTGTACCACTTTTTTCTTTTTTGTTTTGGCAGCACTGGGGATCAAACCCAGAGCCTTGCACATGCCAGGCAAGTGCTCACCCACTGAGCCACAGCCCCAGCTCTGTACTGTTTTATTTTTTGTTGTTGTTGTTTTTGGTTTTGTTTTGTTTTGTTTTGTTGCGGTACTGGGGATTTAACTCACAACCTCACATCTGCCAGACAGGCACTTAAACCACTGAGCCAAACTCCCAGTCCTAGTTTTTTGAGGCAGGGTCGCACTATGTAGCTCAAGCCGGCCTTGAACTCACAGCGCTGCACCTATCTCAGCCTCCCGAGTGCTGGGATTAAAGACGTGCACCACCACACCTGGCTCTCTGTACTGTCTTTTTAATTTTAGTTATGCTTACATAAGTAAGTAATACTAGGTTTTAATTTGCGTGTCTCTAAGCAGCAATGATATTGAGTGTCTGCTCTTGAATGTCCTCTTGTGAAGGACTTACTTCAAGTCTTTCATTTCATTTCTTATTCTTTGCCTTTTTTTTTTAAATCTGCAGCATGAGGCATAAAAGGATTAGTGAATAAATGACTCTGATAAACTCATCTCTACTACTATTCCCAGAGACATGTGAATTTTTTGTTTCCAATCTGAAAAATGCAGAAATTTGAACTCTAATGTATGTGCAGATAGGTAACTAAGATATGCTAATGACTACAAATGTAAACAAATCCAATTACTAAACTAGAATAAAAGATAAGAAAGCTTTATATTATGTCCCTTTGCATTTAACTCACTTGTGCTAAAAATGATTCAGTGTTTCTAGGTTGGGAAAAAAACTTCTGGAATAGTTTCTTGCTAACATATAAAATATTTGTGTGTTATTTTTTTAATTTATGTATTATTTTAACTTGTCAGATTTTTAGATTAAATCAATGATGTTTTCATAACATAAGAAAGCTTTTGGGGGGAGCTGGGACTAGAACTCAGGACCTTATGCAGGCTCTGCACCACTGAGCTAAATCCCTGGCCCAGCGCTTGTTTGATTATTTTTTCCCCATGCTGGGATTGAAACCTGGGCATTATACATGCTAGGCAAGAACCACCCCCTCCTCACTTCATTTTCCCACCCAGTGCTGGAAATCCAACCCAGAGCCTTACACATACTAGCCATACATTCTACCACTGAGCTTCCTCCTCAACACTAGGCAAGCCCTCTGAATACTTTTAAGTTGCTGTAAATGTTCTAACATGTCATTGAAAGAGTCTCTAAAATACCACCACCTAGCACATTACATGTATCAGGAATATTTATTGATGCTAAAATCCATAAGATCCATTGATTTGATATCTGAGAAACCTATTTGAAAGATAGTGATAAAGATTTAGATGAAGGATATTAATTTTTAAAGAACACCTATACAGTGCTTACTGTGTACCAGGCACTAGTCTTAATTTTTTTTTTTTTTTTTTTTTTTTTGGTCTTTTTGAGATAGAGTTTCACTATGCAGTTCAGACTGGCCTTGAACTCACTTTGTAGCCCAGGCTGGCCTTGAACTTGCAGCAGTCCTCCTGCCTCAACCTCCTGAGTTCTGGGATTACAGGTGTGCACCGCCATTCCCAGCCTTAACATTTTTATATGTTTTTAAACTTTTCATTCTCAGGAGAACTCACTGAAGTTGTGTTATCCCATAGAGACATAAGCCATTTGCTTAAGGTTACATAGCTAGGTCATAGAACCAATATAATTCATTAAATCATTGTTCATAAGACAAAAAGAAACCATTTAAATGCCACAAGGTAACACAGTTTTGTTACAACTGTAGAAGAGAAAAGTGTACTATCAAAAGATTTTGTAGAGCCAAAAGTGGTAGCGCGCGCCTTTAATCCCAGCACTCAGGAGGCTGAGGTAGGTGGTGGAACGTTATGAATTCGAGGCTGGCTTGGGCTACATCGTGAGCAAGGCCGGCCTGAACTACATAGTGTGACCCTACCTTGAAATAAGTAGGGCTGGGAGTTTGGCTCAGTGGCCTAAGTGCCTGCCTGGCAGGTGCGAGGTTGTGAGTTCATTCCCCAGTACTGCAAAAAAAAAAAAAAAAAAAAAAAAAACGATTTTGTTAGCTGGGCAAGGTAGTGCATACCTGTGATCTCAGTGCTTGGGAGTTGAGGTAAGAGGATCACCATGAGTTTGAGGCCAGCTGAGGCTACATATTAAGCTCAAAACCAGCCTGAACTACCTAGCAAGGTCCTGACACAAAACATTTTTTTTTTAAATGTTAACAGTTTTTTACAGTGGCACACGCCCATCATCTTAACTACTTAGACTGAGGCAGGAGGATTGCAAGTTTGAGGCCAGCCTGGACAGCATATTAAGACTGTCTTAGGAGGTGTAGCTCAGTGGCCTAAGCACCTATGTAAAGCCCTGGTACCAAAAACAAAACAAAACAAAACAAATATATATGTATGTTATTTAAGGAAATGAGAAAAGTCTATTTTTAAATGAAAAAAATTTATATAAAACCATATAATATGATCTTAATTTTGTTTAAATACATATGCATAAGAAAATATAATGTATTATTAGTGGTTACATCATTGGCTGTTAATATTACACATACATGATATTTTTCATATTCTGCCTAATTTTCTATGATAAGCATATATTTTTAATTATTTTGAAGTAATCTACCTACCAGCAGACCAAATTCTAAACATTTTGTTCATCCCTTTCCACTTTAAAGTTTTGGAGAAGTGACGCATCTCTTAGTTTTAGATAAAATATGTTTCACTATGCAGTTCGGGCTGGCCTAGAAACTCACATTGTAGCCTAGGTTGGCCTTAAACTCATAGGGATCTTCCTGCCTCAGCCTCCCAAGTGCTGGGATTACAGGCATGTGCCACCACACCCAGTCTGCTTTGGAAATTCTTACAGTTTGATTTATGTAAAATTGGTTCTAAGTTGTGTCTGGTATGTGAGTATATTAATACGTATAACAACACGATAAAATTCATATAAAACTTCAGATTTATGAGTACTTATGATATTTTTGTTTTTGTTTTTGTTTTGGTGCTACTAGAGATTGAACCCAGGGCCTTCACACTTAGCAATATCCCCAGCCCTTTTAAAAATTTTTTTATTTTTATTTTGAAAAAAGGTCTTGTTAGATTCAATTTGGTTTTTAATTCTGATTACTTTTACTTTATAACTTATGGAACCTTGACAACCCATATGAAGATTTAAGGATTTCTTTCTTCCTTGATCTTTCTGGGGCTGTAGGATTCTGCTTCGCCTATGCCCATGTCTGTCTCCCTCACCGCTTCTTCTCTATTGCTGCCCCCAGCTCAGTGCTTCACCTTTGATCCAAGTGTAAGGAGAAATTCAGTGAGGAAGACGATTAAGGGAAATCAGCAACGTAATTTGAGTTTGGAAGTTTTTCCAAAAATAGTCTAACAGTCTGCAGATTTACACAGATTGTTGCATTTATTAGACCATGAGATGCATCATTTCAAAGTAGAAAAAATTAGAAGAAAAATGTTCAAATGTAAGGACATTCTGTAAATATATCCATTTCCTCCCACTCTCTGAAATAAAGATAGCAAAAACTGGAAGCAAAACGGGTTTTTTTTTTTCCCTTGGGTGGCTTGGGAGTGGTTGTAAGTTCATTTTTATCCTTTATCTACTGTAAATGCAGAAATACAGGCAGAAATGAAGTAAGAAATAGCTATGTGTTCTAGGTCTCAACTTCAAAGCCCCCCTTTTTTTTAATTTGAGATGAAATCTTGCTCTGTGTGGCCCAAATAATCCTTCCACTCCAGCCTCCTGAGTTGCTGGGATTGCAGGTGCACACTGCCTTCTCCAGCCCTGTGTTTCAAAGCAAGCTCTATTACCACCCTGGAAGAGAGACTTTTTGTTTTTTTTTTTTTTTTTTTTTTTGGTACCAGGGATTGAATTTATGACCTCATGCTTGCCAGGCAGGCACTTTTGCTGCTCAGCTAAATCCCCAGCCTGAGACTTCTTCTTTTACTTGTTTCTTTTTCTCATGTTTGTTTGAAACCAACATCTCATCGAAATGTAAATATTGAATTGTGGGTTTTTGTGGGGACAACATATACAGTATATTCACCTTAAGTAGACACCTTGGTAAGTTTTTGCATATATTAGAACCTTAATGCAGAAATTTTATCTTTTTAGCTCTCTGGTTTGACAACCAATGTTGTGGACATTATTTTGGCTCATCATTTTGGGCAGGTGAGTGCCTGCCTGTGCGACCAGGAAAGATGGGTTTATCATGCATGCAAAGCCTTATTATACCTGAGGATAAATGAGTACTCATTGTTTACCTAATCCTGGCAGATAATGCTTCCAGTGCAGCATGAACTGTGTGTGGCCCTGCAAAGGCCAGCCTTATGGGAGAGGCATTGACTCAGGGCCACGTGATTGTTGGCATTTGGAAAGATGAGGAAAAACCTCTCTCTTCTCCACCTGCCCCTTAGTAAGTGACATATGCCGTCTGTTGATGTTTGATAATATCACGTGCCACACCAAACATTTTATAGCCATCAGAGGGCCTGGGAAAGGCTTCCCATCATTATTTCAGAGGGAAAAAAAAAAAGAATCTGTTAAATGTTATTATTGGAAAGAAAAGTAGGGATTATTTTATTCAATCCCCATGAACTGGTGAAGAAACTAAACCCTACAAAAGAAGTGACAGTTGTCATATGGGTACTGTAGTGCCTCAATTCATGAACTTCTTTACATGATTCTGGTCACAGATTCTGTAATTGTTGGATGGAGAAAGGGACTCAACTAGTATTTGAGGGAGCCCAGTCTGTTTTTCCAAATGAGAAGTGAGTTAGGTGACCTGCGAAGGAGTGATGGAATGTATGAGCATTGAGGCCAGAGAGCTGAGGTACCTCGACTGGAGCCGGAACAATATAAATGGAGTGATGGGCCCTCAGGTGCAATCTGTGTAGTTCTAAATGTATCCCGAGGAAAATGGTAGGTGGAAAGAAAACAAGCATTTATCAAGTACTGATTATTTATGTGCAAGAGAGTTTGAAAGCTTTTGACAAATGCTTTAGATCTACTAACTCTGTTATTTTTCTCCTGATGCTCTTAGCCTAAGTGTAAGATAGGGTCCACAAGGGCCAGAGATGCAGTTCAGTTTGCCACTATTATCCAGATAGTAAATGGCAGAATTGGTATTTGAATCTAGGCCTAGGATTGAGGCTGTAGCTCCAATGATAGAGTGTTTGCATAGCATGTACAAGGCCCTGGATTCTATCCCCAGCACTGCAAAAAGAACAAGAAAGGAAAAAAAAGGAGCCGGGCATGGTGGCGCACGCCTTTAATCCCAGCACTCGGGAGGCTGAGATAGGAGGAGCATTGTGAGTTCAAGACCGGCTTGGGCTACAACGTGAGCACAAGGCCGGCCTGAGCTACATAGTGTGACCCTGCCTCAAAAAAACTAGGGCCAGGAGTTTGGCTCAGTGGTTTAAGTGCCTGTCTGGCAGGCGCAAGGCTGTGAGTTTGATCCCCAGTGCCACAAAAAAGAAAAAGAAGGAGTTAACATGAATTCAGGTCCAACTCCAAAGTCCATAATATTTTTTTCTCCCTTATTATATTTTTATAAACATTTCAATTTCACATTTATTTTAGAATACAGAAATTCAACAAAGCTTGTTATAAAGGGGCAGCCACTTTTTTCTGATTCTTTTATGATGTCACATAATGCTTTCTTTGAGATACAACTTACATATAGTATAATGTACAAATCATAAGTACTCATTAATCCCCCACATCAAATAAGATATTTGCAATTCAATTGTCTGTAGATTTTTTGGGCTCATTCGGTTTGGTTGGTTTGGTTTTTGGTAGTGGTAGTCCTGAGGATTGAACCTAAGGCTTTCACATGAGCTATGACCCCAGCTCGTTTTGTTTTGTTTCATTTTATTTTATGGAAAAAAAAAAAAGAGCTGGGGATATATCTCAGTGTGAAGGCCCTGAGTTGAATCCACAATACTGGAAACACACACACACACACACACACACATACAAATAAGGACACTGTGGTTTAAAGTAGATGACCTTTTTATTTCAAGGAGAAAAAGAAAACAAAAACAAAAAAACCACCAATCTTAAAATGGTCAAAAAAAATACCAAAGTAGATAATGTAAGCTCCCTATAATAGGTTCTTTGGTGCCTTCATCTGACACAGAATATGGCACCAAACCAGACTAAAGCAAATGGACATACTTTAGCCATTCAAACTAGCCATAGATAAGTAGCTTCCAGGCCCCACTACCCTTGCCATCATGGACAGTGAGAATCGGCTTTTAGAGAAGAAGGACTTTAAGACAGACATGAAAACAGTGTTCAGGAAGATGGAGTGAACTGACAGTCATTTTAGGAATGTTCACATACCAATTGTAGATTCAAGAAGTTTACTTGTGTCTTCTTTTGCTTATTCTAGGAAGAACTGCAGGCCAACTTGGATCTGATTCAAACTTACAGACTGCATATTGCCCAAGATATCAACCAAGAAAACCTACAGCTCTTTCTGGGTTCCTATAATGGGTACAGTTATTTCCCATGCCTTCACTTAGGAATAGACCAGGTCTAAAAAGATAATTGACCTTTAAGGGAGAAGGCAGGGGAAGTAAGCTACTTCTCGTATTTATTATTATTTTTTTTATGATGGGATTGGCTTTATGCTATTAAACCAAAATAGGAGCAGGGCTTTAAGACAGATGTGAAACAGCATTCAGGAAGACTGATTGAACTGAAAGCCATTTCATCAATGTTAACATACCAGTTGTAGTTTCAAGGTGTTTTCTTCTTCTCTTTTTTTTTTTTTTTTTGAGAGAAGATCTTGCTGTGTAGTTCAGGCTGGCCTTGATCTCACAACAATCCTCCTGCCTCAGCCTCCCAAATGCTGGGATTACAGGCGTGTACCACCACGTCTGGCTTAAAGTATTTTCAAACCAAAGGAACCATAGTTGTGTACACCCACAAAAGCACTCATGTGAGGTAGCTCAAGAAAGTACATGTGAAAAGACAAAGGAGAAGACTTAACCTTGACTTAGTTGCTCTTTGCTGATAGTTTGTCATCAGAAAAAAGTAGTGTATAAATGCTAGTCAGTTCTCTGATTTGTGTATTTCAAAATACACTGTCAGATCCTCCCAGCCTACCTATCACAGCCAGGATGAGGAGAGAACGCTGATTCTCTTGAGAATAGCTTTTCCCAGATGGAAATGTTAGCTCCTTCTCACTTTCTGGAAGCATGGCAAAAGACTGAGGAAATGGGTCAGTTACACAGCCAGCGAGGAGCAAAGCCAGGTTTTGAACTTGGTCTCTAGAGCCTCCTCCCTGTTGTTAGTTGAAATTGGAAAGATAAAGTCCTGTGCTACACTGTTCCAAGGAAAATGCTCTCCCAAGTAAAAATGATGTAAGTCATTCCCTTCTCTTAATGAATTTATTCCTGTAAACTAGTTGGAAAATTAAGACTTGAGACTTGACAATTTCAGTAGTCTTACTATTGAATTTTAAAGGTGTATCCTTTTAACACTCCACAAATTCCCTTGTTCTTACTCTGTACTATTCAGGAGGCCACTGAAATGGCCACTCCAAAGCAGTGTTCAGGGACACTTCGTTTCTCAGATGTGAAAGATACTTTTCATATTCCTTGATATGTTTTGATTTTCAAATGCATTGATTTCTGCTTTGTTTTTTAGACGCAGAGACCTGGAAATTGAAAGACCTGTTCTAGGCCAAAATGATAACAGATTAAAAACATTAAAGTAAGTCCCTCAGGTTCCCCGAATTGCTAAATATCTGAATTGTCTGTGTTGAGTGGAATATGGATAGTGTGTACTTATTTACTGAGAGATAACCCTTCTGCTGCCTGTTCCTAGGTGTTCAACTTTACTGGTGGTTGGGGACAATTCACCAGCTGTTGAGGCTGTGGTAAGTATGTCCTGGTACTGCAAGAAAGATAAATTAAAATGTAGTAAAGGGCCAGGGGTATAACTCAGTGCCTGCCTGGCAAGTATAAGGTCCTGAGTTCGATTCCCAGTACCAAAAATAAAAGTGAAATGTCTATAGCAGTCTTTTTCATATGAAAAAATATGAAAAAAAAATTGTCAGATGTGTTAACACACCCCTATAATTCCAGCACTCAGGAGGCTGAAGCAGGAAGGTCACCACAAGTTTGAGGCCAGCCTGGGTTACATAGTGAGACCCAATCTCAAAAAAGAAAGAAAGAAAATATGAAAACATTTAAAAATAGAAGGATGGGAGGGCCAGGGATTTAGCTCAGTGGCATAAGCGCCTGCTTAGCAGACGCAAGGTCATGAGTTCGATCCCCAGTACCCCCCCCAAAAAAAAAAATAGAAGGACAGGATAAGGGAAGCCAATTATGAGCCCATTATCCAAAGACACACTGTTATCTCTTTAACACAGACTTGATTATATTAAATAGAAAAGATTTGGGGGCTTTATTATTTCAAACTATTGATAGCATTTTTCCATATTATGAAAACAGCATGTCTGTATAATATTCAGTCTGTTTATATACCCTTATTTACTTAATTTCTCCTGTTGCTTAGTTCTGATTTTCTACCACTGCTAGTATTGAACTCCTTTATTGGATCTTTGACTAAATCTTTATTTTCATGAGGTAAATTTGCAGAAGTGGAATTAATGGTTCAAAAGTCTTTTTATTGTTTTTTAGACTGGGTCTCGCTATGTAGTTCCAGCTGGCCTCAAATTTGCAGTGATCCTCCTTCCTCACCCTCCTGAGTACTGGGAATACAGGTGTGTGCCACCATGCCCAGCCAAAAACCGACTTTTGTTGGGTATGGTGGCACATGCTTGCAACCCTAGATAGGAGGCTAAGGCAAGAAGATCACAAGTTCAAGGTATCCTGGGAAATTTAGTGAGACCTGTCTCAAAATAAAATAAAAAGATTTAGTGATGTAGCTGAATGTTAAGAGTGCAACTCTAGCATGTCCAAGGCGCTGGGTTCAACCCCCAGTATTGCAAATAAAAATAAAATAAGTGAACTTTTTTTTTTTCCTTACACCAGGGATCGAACTCACAACCTTGTGCCTGCCAGACAGGCGCTTAAGCCACTGAGCCAAAGTCCCATCCCTAGTTTTCTGAGGCAGGGTCACACTGTGTAGCTCAGACCGGCCTTGCACTTGCATTGTAACCCAAGCCAGCCTCGAATTCACAGTGCTCCTTCTGCCTCAGCCTCCCGAGTGCTGGGATTAAAGGCGTGCACCACCACGCCTGGCTAACAAGTGAACTTTTATAAGGATTTTAATACATTTTTCCAGTGTCACTTCCAGAAAAGACATACCAGTGTATTGCCACTAGCACTATATGAAACTGGCCAGGGTTATAGCTCAGCGGCACAAGTGCCTGCCTAGTAAATTCGAGGTTGTGAGTTTGATCCCCAGTACAAATATATATATACATGGATAGATAGATAGATAGATAGATAGATGAAACTGCCTATTATCACTGCACCCTGCCCAGCACTAAATTTACTTATTTATTTATTTATTTATTTATTTTTGCAGTGCTAGGAACTGAACCCAGAGCTTCACATATGTGAAAATTACCTATGCCACTGAGCTATGTCCCTAGCCTTCTGAATTTTTATTATAAGTAAATTTAAAGGTTAAAAATGGTATTCTTTGCTGGGCGCACGCCTATAATCCCAGCACTCAGGAAGTTGAAGCAAGAGGATGATCTTAAGCTGGAAGTCAGTTTGTGCTACAAAGCAAGACCCTCTTTCAAAAACAAAAACATGGTATTTTTACTATTGTAATTTGCATTTGGTTGATTACAAATGAAGCTGACAGTTTTCAAATGACTATTATATCTTTTCTTTTTTTTTTTTGTGGCACCAGGGCTTGAACTCACAACCTCGCGCCTGCCAAACAGGCACTTAAGCCACTGAGCCAAACTCCCAGCCCTAGTTTTTTTTTGTTTTTGTTTTTGTTTTTGTGGCACCAGGGATCGAACTCACAACCTTGCGCCTGCCAGACAGATGCTTAAGCCAGTGAACCAAACTCCCGGCCCTAGTCTTTTGAGGCATGGTCACACTGTGTAGCTCAGGCTGACCTTGTCCGGGCCTTGAACTCACAACACTTCTCCTACATCAGCCTCCTGAGTGCTGGGATTAAAGGCGTGCGCCTCCATGCCCGGCTTATTGTATCTTTTCTATAATTTGTGTAATTTAACTAAGTATGTGTGTGTACTTGTTTGATTTTTTGGGGCAACCTTCGCTTCTGCCTTATTTAGAGCAGAATGTTAGAAAATGAGACTTTTTGGAGAGAAAATTTAATAAAGTCATCAGAAGGCAAGACGGTTTATGCATTTGGAGAGTGTAGAGTGAGATAGAAGGGAAGATAGCCAGGTGTGGTCGCGCACACCTGTAATCCCAGCACTTGAAAAGCTGAGACAGGAGGATTGTTACAAATTCAAGACCAGCCTGGGCTCCAAAGTGAGTTCAAGTTCAGCCTGAACTGCATAGCAAAACCCTGTCTCAAAAAGACAGAAACAGGGTTGGGGATTATAGCTCAGCAGCACAAGCGCCTGCCTGGCAAGCGCAAAGTCTTGAGTTTGATTCCTGGTACCAAAAAAAAAGACAAAACCAAAAAATAAACCCATATGACTTAGTCCATAGATAAGGTCTCTTCCCTTTTCTGATTTCCACACTGCACTATTTATAGAGAATTTCAGGGGCTGTATCTAGAGCTCAGAGTGTATGTTCTTCTAACAATATGACCTGGCTCCCCTGCTAGAACTTTCATCCTGCAGTGGAGGGATTAGAGGGATATCCACATATTGATGCACTGGGAGAAGCTTCACCAGTCCTAGGTAGGATTGCAAGCTGTTCTTGCTCATTTGTTTATTCAGCATCACTTGTTAACTTCTCTGGTTTGTTTAGTGCTGTCAAGACTGTAACATGAATATGATAAAGTCTCTGCATCAGAGGAGTTGGAGAGAGTAGGCGTATCAAAACCAACAGTTGAGCCAGGCATGGTGGCACATGCCTGTAATCCTAGGTACTTGGAAAGCTGAGGCAGATTGATTGCAAATGTGAACCAAGCCTAGGCAACTTAGTGAGATCCTGTCTCAAAATAAATAAAAAGGGTTGAGAGTGTAGCTCAGTGCAAAGGCCCTGTATTCATTCCCCAGTACCACCAACAAGAATTTTTAAAAAATAAAATTGAAGCCAGGCGTGGTGGCGCACGCCTTTAATCCCAGCACTAGGGAGGCTGAGGTAGGAGGAGCGTTGTGAGTTCGAGGCTGGCTTGGGCTACAACGCAAGCCCAAGGCCAACCTGAGCTACATAGTGCGACCCTGCCTCAAAAAACCAGGGCTGGGAGTTTGGCTCAGTGGCTTGAGTGCCTGTTTGGCAGGCGCGAGGTTGTGAGTTCAATCCCCAGTGCCGCAAAAAAAATAAATAAATAAAAATAAAATAAAATAAAATTGAGGCTGTGAATGTAGCTCAGTGGTGTGCAAGACCTTGAAAAGTCCAAACCTGGGCTGGGGATATAGCTGGGAGTACAGCACCTGCCTGGCAAGTACAAAGTTGTGAGTTCGATTCCTGGTACTAAAAGAAAAAAAAAAGAACAAGACTCTTTAAAAAAAACCATTAAAAAGAACAGTCCAAACTTGTGCATCCATTCTTCACAGAAAATATTTATAGCATCTACTATATTCTCAATATTGTGCCTGGCAGTTGAAAATCAGTTGGGGCCTCCTATTAATGAACAAGGACTGAGTAATTATTTCCAAGCAGCTGCTTCCTTATTCATCAGTTGGAGTCCTGTCTAACAGTTTCTCCCCACCCTAAGGGATTTTTGTTTAATTATCTTAACAATTTTTGATAACTTATGAGACCCAGATCAAGGGCTGGGAGTTTGGCTCAGTGGCTTAAGCACCTGTCTAGCAGGTGCGAGGTTGTGAGTTTGATCCCCAGTGCCGCAAAAAAAAAAAAAGAAGAAGAAGACCCAGATCATAACATTTAACACATTATTTTTTGAACGAGACTCTCAGACCATAATACATAAACAGTAAATATGTATTACATTTATACAAACAATTTTAACATCATTTTGACCAACTGGCAACTTGGTTGAAAGCATATCTTTAATTTTTGATGACATTTATCTGTAAGCCAAATAAAATGATAGACAAGTGCTTCAAAAATCCAAAAATGGAGAAAGAAGAAAAGTTTGTTGAGTACAAACAAAACAGCTTAATATAATTTGGGTTAATATTATCACTTATTTTTTTAAATACTTTGATTTTGATCACATTATATACTGAGTATTGAACTCATGACCTCACACTTGCCAGATAGGCACTTGTGCCACTGAGCTAAATCCCTAGGAATGTTATCACTTATATAGACTCCCTTTGTTGGTGCCTTTGATTTGTTTTTTGCCAGGGCTGCGCCCTGCCCCTTTACTCCTGTGTTGCTATGGCTATGCCTGAACAGTTTCTTGTTGGCTGCTGGTACTGCAGCAATTTGTGATGTACAAGCAGAGAAAGGGTGGGCACAGTGTGCTCTGGGCTGATTAAGACTCAGAAAAGGACAAAAGTGCAGTTGCCACTGGGTGCCCCAAGCCAGGGCACACAGCCTGTACTCCCTGCCATGGCTGACACAACAACACAAAGGAAGCCTTTGGGTTCCTCCCACCTCCTTGTCCGGGCCAGGTTGCAGGCTTACGTAGCTCTTTGATTCCCACCTGGCTTGTGCCCATGGACCCTGTTCCTTCCCTTGCCCGGTGGGTCTGTGAGAAGTGATGAGAGGAGCAGAAAGCAGTGGTTTCTCCCTGTTAATAACCCTTTAGAAGTCTGTTGAGGTCCACATAGATTTATGCTGGTTTGCTTTTTCCCTAGTCTTGCTCTAAGCTGTTTTTCCACCTTCTCCCAAGTATGTAAATTTAGACCTCTTTCTTCTGGAAACAGAGGATATGTCTCTTGTACAAAGCGAGAAACTTTGTAAATTGTGAGATCTTTACGTTTGAACCTTTTGCTTTTAATAATACAGCAAACATTTCTGTGTACAACTGTCACTCTTGTAAGCCTGTTTGCCCTATGTTTTACACCTGATGAAATCAACTTACCTTCCTCCCTTGTTGCTCTTGTGCGCGTGTTTCATTTGCATGTGCAATCTGAGGTATCCCCTCACCTGTGAAATAATGAGTTTCCTTGTACTACAGTCTTGTTCATGCATGAAAATGCTACATCCAGTACAGCTGTTTAAACTCCAGAGGGAGGACGAGGAGGGATGAAGAAAAACAAGAGTCAAGGTGCAGAAGACTGAGGTCAGGTAGAGCCCTTTCTCCTGATGGGAGAAAGGAGCTGCCCAGCACCTGCAGTGCATTTATTTATACAATCAGCGTATAAGTAAGCTCATGGGGAATTTAAGGGGAGGGTAGGATCTGGGATAGGAAGAATATTTAATCTTCAGCAGAATAGCATGTCTCGGTGGCTTCACAGGGAACAAGAGAGGAAGTGTCTGTAGCGTCTCAGGTGAAGGTCAAGTCACCATGTGCGTCAGCTCCCTATGCTCCATATACTTCTCATGGGGGCCTTGCTGAACTCATGGGAAGTAGTGACCTAGTCCTACATACCCAAGGTACAGATAGCTTTGCCCCCAACAAGGATCCAGTTTTTAAAATTTACTTTTAAAGTTAAGCATATTCTTTAGTAAGTAAATCAATGCATTTGTTTATCACTGCCTGTTTTGTCATTGGTATAGAGCAAATCAAAACTCTGGCATTTAGGTCATCCCCTGATTTGTTTTTTGTTTGTTTGTTTGTTTTGTTTGTTTTGCGGCACCGGGGATTGAACTCACAACTTGGCACCTGCCAGTCAGGCGCTTAAGCCATTGAGCCAAACTCCTGGCCCTAGTTTTTTGAGGCAGGGTCGCACTATGTAGCTCAGACCAGCCTTGCGCTCACATTGTAGCCCAAGCCAGCCTTGAACTCACAATGCTCCTCCTACCTCAGCCTCCCGAGTGCTGGGATTAAAGGCATGCGCCACCACGCCTGGCTCATCCCCTGATTTTAGAAGAGTTTTGTATACCTGCCCATCAACAGTGCCCAGATTAAAAATTCAGCTGGATTACTGGCCTTTACCTCAGTAATTTTAATTGCTCTCTACCTGGTTTGATGACTCTGCAGTGTTTTATGGGCCACTGCTCTGCTGAAGCAATTTAAATCCCATCACCTCAGAAACCTGGGACTTTTTGCCTTCCATGGTCAGCTCCAGTCTGCCCCTAACCTCGCTGCTGTGCGTATTCTCACTTCACATTTACCTCCGTTACCCAACATGTGCCCTGCATGTTCTCTTCACATACCCTGTGTCTTTTCATGTGTTTTCCCCAAACTCTGGAAGCCTTCAAAACACCTTCCCTTTCTCTGTTTATCCATAGAAATCCTGTTCATCCTTCAATATTCAGTGGAGTTGGTTGTGAAATTTTTAAATTAATTTAATTTTGCTTTGTATTATCTATTTTCATCCCAATGGATTCTAAACTTAGAACAGGTTTTATATGTCTGTTCTTGACAAACATGTAAAATGGGAGATCCAGTTGATTTAATTAACCACAAAACATTGCTGAACTTTTGTAACTGGAGTTGTGGAGCTCAGTCGTAGCACACATGCTTACCATGCGCAAGACCCTGAGATTAATCCCGTGCACCAAAAACAAATCATAAACATTTTTAAACCCAGCGATTACCTTCCCAAACATAAATGCATCAGGCTGTAATAGTTATCATGACTGCTGTGAGAGAAAAAATCACAGGGAAGTTCAGCTTTAGCCTGGACAGCAGAGATATTGATAGAGAAGTCAGGGTATAAGGAATGGTAAACCCAGTCCAGTCTGGGAACAGTGTAGAAGGGAGGCAGGAGAGAGGTGCATAGGTTTCAGTCACTAGGGCCAGTTGTGTTGGAAAGGCATCAGAGAGGTCCCAGGAGAGCAGCACAGTTCTGCAAGAAGCAAGGTAGCTTTCTCCATGTTATGTAGCCCTAGGAAAAGTCTGGATGCAGCATGTGGTTCTTTAAAGACTCTGCTTATAACAGACCAACAGTATGAAGTTAGCCGGATTTTTAGATCTGTTCATATTTCTTCCATGGTATATTTTGGTAATCTGGTTAGTTCAACAATTACTAAACTGAGTTGTTGATCTTACAGAATTGTTCTTATGATGCTTCTTATTTTCTTACCAATTTGTAAAGTTGAGATTTTTTTCTTTCTTCTTCTTTTTTTTTAGGTTGAATGTAATTCTCGCCTCAACCCTATAAATACAACTTTGCTAAAGGTAATGTGTCTTTTCCTCACTGTAAACCACTTGAGAGAAATTATAATGCTTCATATTAATGTGTTTTCTGTGATAGTTCCCAGAAAGAAGCAATGCTTCACTGTATCATTCTCACTTTTCCTCTCTTCTGATGTGTCTTTTTCTGAATATATTTTCATTGTAGAAAATTGAAACATAGAAAATGTAAATAATAAAATAAAAAGTTTTGCCAGGTGTGCTGTATGCCTGTAACCCCAGCACTTGGGAGGTGGAGGCAGGATAATCACTATAAATTTGAGGCCAGCTTGAGGCTATATAGTGAGTTCAAGGCCAGCCCAGGCTACATATGAGATGCTGTCTCAAAAAGAAGAATGTTTTAGACATAATCCTACTAAGCAAAGGTAACCTCTGGTAAAATATTGATGCCTTACCAGAGTGGTGAAACATGCGTATTGTAATTCTAGCAATTTAGTGTGACCCTGTTTCAAAATCTCAGTGATGCAGCACTTTCCTAGCAGGTGCTGGGTCATTTTCCTTTTTTTTTTTTTTTTTTTTTTTGGTTTTTTGGTTTGTTTTGTTTTTTAAGATGGGGTCTTCCCAAGTTGCCCAGGATGAGCTCAAACTTGTAATCCTCCTATCTCAGTCTCCCAGAATGCTGGAATCACAGGCTTATAACACCATGCTTGCCTCTCACTCTGATCTTAAAGATATTATGTGTAGATATTATGCACATGTAGTCCTAGCTCTCTGGGAGGCTGAGGTAGGACGGTGGCAAGTTTGAGCCCAGCCTAGGCGCTTAGGAAGACCCTGACTCTATTAAAAAAAATAAAGTGCTGGGATGTAGCTCAGTGTGAAGGCCCTGGTTTCATTCACAAGTAACACTGGGGGAAAAAGGAAAAGAGAAGCTCAGAGCTGGGGCTGGGGCTAGGGCTGGGGCTTTAGAGCTCTTGCCTAGCATACTTGAGGTCTTGGGCTGGTTCAATCCCCAGCATTAAAAAAAAAAAAAAATCAGAGGATATTTATAATCTCTGTATCTGTTTTCCTCACATTTGTGCCATAAGGATTTTTCTCACACGCTTCAAAACTTCTTAAGCAGTATTCAGTGTTACTGTGAAAATCAAAATAATGGATGGAAATTCTTTACATGCTAAATCCTGCTCTACTGGTAAGGAAGCTTCTAAAAACATTCTAGTGATAATAATGGATGCATTTTCCTCTCTTAGAGCAAACAGAGAGTAGTCTGGTGCTAAACTACTAGGGCTGATATCAAATTTCTTCCCATTCCAAGTATACCCCAGGCAAGAGTTCCAATGTAGTATTGTCTCTACCTGGCTTTTCCCAAAGTTGCTACTACTTCCTACCTGAACTACTGTAGATTTAAATGCTGATCTTTTCTTGCTTGTTGCTCCTTAAAGACTTCTGCCTTCTTCCCTTTTCTCTTTGAAGTATGCTTGAAGGGAAGCCTCATCACCAAAACAGCCCATACTTTCTAGAAATATACTGTGAGGTTAATGCTATGAGGTGACCAAACTGAAAGTGTTCTGGGCTGCAGATGATTGATGGGCTTGTTTAAAAATATGAACAACAGTGTTGTGGTTTCACCTTTTCACTACATAGATGGGGTTATTTCTGGGCAAATGTGTCCATCCACAATAACATGGAACAGAGTATGTAGCTTCTATGACTGATTGAATTGATTCTCAAACAATTTGATGGGTGTGTCTTAGAAATAATTTCTCCTGATATTCTCATACGTGAACTGTTTTATGGTTCTAGACAGGTTTCTGCTCCTAAGTTTCATGAAAATACAGCCTCCATACCATTTTTATTTATTATGTATTTGTCAGGTTGGATGTTTGTTTTTCCTCTTTAGAATTTTCAGGAGTCATTTTCTGGTAACCTAAAACCCCTATGCCTTCTGTGGCATTCCGTTCTCCTAAGTAACTGTCCCCATTCAAAGAAAATCTTAATGCCAGTGCATTGGACCATGAGGTTCACACCCTTTCTGTAAAATGCCAGTGAGGCGGGACACACCTGTAATCCCAGCACTCCGGGAGGTTAAGGAAGGAGGATTGCTGAGCAGTCAAGGCTAGCCTGGGCTACATAAGGGAGTTCAAGGCCAACCTGGACTGTATAGCAAGACTCTGGGTCTAAAAAAACAAAAATAAAATGTCAATTTGCCCGATGTAGTGATATACATCTGCAGTCTCAGCTACTTGGGAAACTGAGGCAGAAGGATCACCAGCTTATACAATTTAGTGAGATCCTGTCTTAAAATAAAAAAGAATTTGGGGGTAGGGTTTAGTGTTAGATTACTTAGGTAGCATGCAAGAGGCCTCAGGTCAATTCCCAGCACTGCGGGGGAAAAGAAAGAAGAAAAAAGAAAAAGAAAACAGCTAGCCTACAGGATACCTTCTGAACTCAGACTGTGCAACAGCTGGAAGGAAGAGGTTGGAATCCTAGGTGACCATTACAACCTAGAGACCAGTACAGTCTGCACACTGGCATTCTGTATCTCTAAAAACTTCTTTAAAACATAAGTACCAGCCAGGCATGGTGGCGCATGCCTTTAATTCCAGCACTCGGGAGGCTGAGGTAGGAGGGGCATTGTGAGTTCGAGGCTGGCTTGGGCTACAACGCGAGTACAAGTCCGATCCAAGCTACATAGTGCGACCCTGCCTCAAAAAACCAGGGCTGGGAGTTTGGCTCAGTGGCTTAAGCACCTGTCTGGCAGGTGCGAGGTTGTGAGTTTGATCCCCGGTGCTGCAAAAAAACAAAACAAAAAACATAAGTACCTAGCTGGTCATTGTGATGCATAGCTATAATACCAGCACTCTGGGAGGCTATGACAGGAGGGTCCCAAGTTTGAGTCTAGTCTGGGCAATTTAGCAAGTTTTTTTTTGTTTTGGGGTTTTTTTTGGGGGGGGTTGTTGTTTTTTGTTTGTTTGTTTGTTTTTCGGTACTAGGGATCAACTCACAACCTCCCGCCTGCCAGGCAGGCACTTACACCACTGAGCTAAATCCCTGGCCCTATTTTTTGAGACAGGGTCTCACTGTGCAGTTCAGGCTGGCCTTGAACTCACTGTGTAGCCCAGGTTGCTCTGGAACTCACAACGATCCTCCTGCCTAATAGGCCTCCCAAATGCTGGGATTAAAGGCGTGCACCACCACGCCCAGCTCAATTTAGCAAGATCTTGCCTCAAAATCTTTTTAAAAAGCCGGGTGTTGGGGCCAGGGATATAACTCAGCAGCACAGCACCTGCTTGACAAGCTTGAGGTCATGAGTTCAATTCCTGGTACCCAAAACAAAAAAAAAAAAGTTGGACATGATGGCACATGGCCTGTAATCCCAGCACTTGGGAGGCTAAGGCAAGGAGATCGATTTCTATGAGTTTAAGACCAACCTAAACTACACAGGTAGACCCTGTCTCAAAAAAAAAAAAAAGAGAGAAAGATAGTAGATTAGCTAGCTGAATATAGCTCAGTGTGAAGTTCTGGGTTCAATCCCTAGTAATGGGGGAAAAAAAAAAAGAGAGAGAAGAACAGGGGGCCAAGGATATTAGCTCAGTGGCACAGTGCCTGCCTGGCAAGCATGAGGTCATGAGTTCGATCCCAAGCACCAAAAAAAAGAAGAGAGAGAGGGAGAGAAGCTCCTGAACATTATCCCTAGACCTGTTCAGTCAGCATCTCCTGGGCAGGAACTCAAGTTAGTTTGGTTGTTTCTTTTGGGATCACTGAGGATCAAGCCTTATTTATCCTTCACAAATACTCTACCTACCCAGCATCGAGAACCCAAATTTTGTGGCTTCATAGTACTAAGGATTGAACCTGGAGCTTTCGTACTGAGCTACATCCCCAGCCTTAAGTTGCTCAGGATGGGCTTGAATTTGGAATGCTTCTGCCTTGGCCCAGCTAGGAGTTCCAGTGTACATCCCGTGAAGCTGACAGATAACGAGTGTACCAGTCCCAGTGGTGCATGCCTGTTATCTCAGCTGAGGGGGCAGGGACAGGAGAATCACAAGTTTGAAGCCAGACTGGGCAACTTAGCAAGGCATAATCTTTAAATGGGTGGGACAGAATAGGACCAGAATCAGGAACAAATAGGCTTGGGGTGTAGCTCAGTGGTAGAGTGCTTGCCCAGCATGTGCAAGGCCTTGTGTTCCATCCCTAGCACCTCAGAAAACAAAACACAGTGTTCCCACCAAATCAGAGAGACCAGTGACTGATGAAGAGAGTTGGCAGAACTCAGCATCAGCTCCTGACTCGTTTTGCAGTAAGGATAATACAGAGTTGAAAGGGGACTTAGAAACAAAGGATGCATTGAAAAGTTAGGGTCATACTGTGTGAGGACTCTCAAAGTAACATTCTTCAGGTGGAGGCAAAGCCAAAGTTGAAAGTAGTGGCTGACTTCTCTTTTTATCCTGACCAAAAACCCGTCGTGGACCTGCAAGCCAGACATGGTTCCTTGTGGATAAATAAGTACTGAATAGTAATTTCGGATTTCTGTCCAAGATTATTGTTAGCATTAAGTCTTTATACAGAGTGCATTGAGGAAATGTAAACTTGGATGTGATCGAATGTTAAGGAATCTGAAAATCCTGTCCCAGTTGGGATGTTCAGAGCATTTCCCTTAAAGATAAGTCTTAACTGACTTACATATTTTTCCTCTCCTAGATGGCAGACTGTGGGGGACTGCCCCAAGTAGTTCAGGTAAGAAGTTTTTTTTGTTTTTTTTTGTTTTTTGTTTTTTGTTTTTAAAAAAGGTCATTCAGTTCTACCTCTTTACCTATCCAAAAGATTAATGCCTTCTTATCTTGTTCCCCCAGCCTGGGAAGCTCACCGAGGCCTTCAAGTACTTTTTGCAGGGAATGGGCTACAGTGAGTAGTACACAACTTTCTTTATAGAAAAAGTTTTATGTATAAGGGGATCTGTATAACAGGAGCAGTTTGACTTATGGGAGGCCACAACTCTCAGGGCCTAACCTCTGTGCTAGCCAGCCTTCAGTTGAAACCCAAATGTTTGTGGAACATTCACTTTGAAAAAAGAAAGAAAAGAAAAGAAAAAAAGTATATATATATATATATTTAAATCTGACAAACTAATACTTCTTAAGCACTTACCTTGTGTTAGGCACTATGTACTCTTAACCTAACAGGTAAGTTATAGTATCAGTCCCAGTTTGTAAAAAGAAACTGAGGATCAAAGAGGCTGAGCACGTTTCCCAGAGTAGAAATGAAGCTGCAGAGCCGTGATTCATACCTTGGCACTGTGGCTCCAGAGTGCACATTTTTAACCATTTAGGCTTCAGCTGTCTTAGCTGTGAATTGGAAGGTATGATTTGCTTTCCAGCTTATTATGGAGACTGCAAAAGAAAAGGGTGGTGTTCTTAGTGAAATCCGTTCACCACAGGTGATGAACTTGCAGAGTATTTCATAGTAGGTCCAAGGATATGTCCATACTGTATGCCACTGTCCTGGTCTCGTGTATCGTGAGACCCCTGAGCTTTTTCATTTGTCACAGAAAACCCTCACTTGCTCCATTGTTGGAGTTTTAAGAAGAAAAATCCTTTCACCCAAGTACAGAGCTCTTTACCCAGCAGGGTGGTTTTCCTGTCTTGGGTATCAGTGTGAATGATGACCACTGGTGAGCTGACTGGGCAGCGTCCCTGGGCAGCTGGGCCCTGGGTAGAGCCCTGTACCTGCCAGGCAGATTATGTATGTCTTGTCTAGAGTGGCTGTGTTGTCCCCATCTGTGAGCCACTACCAACCGAGCCCACGCCCACAGCCTTCTGGCTCAGTGGGAGGAGCAGAAATCCCTTTACAGCCTGTTCTCAACCCTTTTGTACAAAACAACTGATCTTGCAGCCCGTTTCTGATCCAAAGCAGGGTAGCTGTGCAGAGTGGCGGGGAAAACAGTTGTCTTTGTCTAGATGAGAGAAATGACATTCAGAAAGCCTCAGTTACCCTCACCTCCTCTCTGGGACCTTAAAATAAGCTTTCATCCCTCACTTAGGGATATTCTGTCAGTGTCTGCTAGACAGCCAAGGTTGCCACTGGGCACTCTTGGGTCACTAACCTGCCTTTTCCTGTGTCCATCCTGCTTCCAGTCCCGTATGTGCAGCTCAGTCACCTCAGCACCGAGTCAGGTACCTTCCTCTGTGCTGGCCCCGCCCGCCTCCCAGCCATCCTCTTCTGGCTGCATTGGCTGTCTGCAGCATGTCCGCGGTTTTCCTGTGCAGTGAGAGCCCGATAGAACGTGGCTCATTGTGCTCCAAAAGGTTTAGCCTACAGGTCCAGCTCTGCTTCCCAGGAGAAAGAAAGGACCAGGCTGTAATACTTAGGCCTCCTCTCATCATCCTAAGTTCAGGCTCATAGCCACTGAAATTTGATAGACAGGCTCCCTCTCCCACCACCACCTACTGATCCTTGAGATAACCCTGACACGGGAGTCAAAGGGCAGCCTCGACTGTGGGTAGAAATGTTGACTTGAACTTTGGGGTAGTGACTGGAACCTGAGGATAAGCAAGGAGGTTATGCCGGGTAAGGCACTGTCCCAGCCACGCTGGAAGGCGCTTTAGTGGCAGAACAAGAGTCTGGGTTAAACACCCCCAGAGGTTCTTCCCTTCCAGGCAACTCATGCTTCAGCCCTATGTAGAGAACAGCTTTAGGCCTGCCTGCCTTCCCTTCCACCCTTCCCTTCCTACTCCTCCCCAGACAGCACGGGGACCCTGTGGACACGGATGGTAGTCTTGTTGTATCGGGCTTGCACTGTGTTTGTGAAATGTCTTCATACTTGTGTGGTTTGTCCTTGTTTTCTTATGTTTTAGTCCTGCATGCACTGAAGGTTTTGGTTACCTGTGTGGGTTCCCAAAGCCTCCTTCCTAATCACTGTACAAATGGTGTGGGCACAGCTAAAGAGGCTGTACTCCAGACTCAGGGCTTCCTCTTATGCTGTAGACTAGAAACAGCTGAGATTCCAACCATACCTGCAGGATTAAAGCAACCTTGCATATAGTTATTCACCTAGAGCAAATACTGATTACAAAGTGGGAAGGGCTATGTCTTGTTGCGGGTGTTATCTTAAGTGGTTTAGGAAATCCAAACATAAAGCTTTTGGTAAAACATGTAGATTAGTTGAGCTTGACCAAGGCTCCACTTGTAGTGCTCTTGGTTCTTTGTTACAGTACCATCTGCCGGCATGACCCGGCTCGCCCGATCACGAACCCACTCAACCTCAAGTAGCATTGGCTCTGGAGAAAGTCCCTTCAGCCGGTCTGTCACCAGCAATCATTCAGATGGAACTCAAGAATCCTGTGAGTCCCCTGATGCCCTGGACAGACATCAGACCATGGAGGTGTCCTGCTAAGCAGATGCTCCTCCCCGGACCATGCAAGTCCATCCTCCTTCAGACTACCACTCCATACCACATCTCATCTGTAAACTGGCCATCACTAGCTTTAACTCATGCATGGCCACTGAACCTTTCTCTAGTAGCCTGGATTTATCATTCTCTCCCCACCCACCCCTTTTTTATATGTATCGAGAACCACATCCATGCCATTACTGTAACATTCCAACATCTTTAATTGATCTAATTTCCATATCTTCTCTTGCCAGCTTTTTTCTGTGCTCCCTCAACTATGTATCTGATAAGATTCTTTGACCCCCAACTCTGTATGTGTGCAAGCACGTGTGTCCGTGTTTGTGTGTGCATAGTTCTGTAATTTTAGACATGCTTTCTTGTAGTGCTTCTGCAAAAAAGAAAAAAAGAAAAGGGACTCTTTTTGTTTTTTGCATTCTCAATGATGTTTTTTAAGGGAAAGGTACAGAACAGACAGATATCTAGGTGGGATAAGCCACTAGATTCTCTTTTGGTTCCAAATTGGTAAATAAGATTTACAGAATGATTTCTAGAAAGAACAACTCTGAGGAATGTGGAGAACTGTAATTATTGTTTGGACTATTGATTGATTCTGACCAGTAACAAAAGGGTTGGCTTTTACATAGAGAGGTAGACAAGGGGGCCAGCTACCACCTTCCTTCCAAATGGCTTCACATAACCTATTCTATAATTTAAAGGGGAGGAATAGAGCCTGTTGGAAGTTCATGAACAGTGAGGTTCTGACACACATAAAGTTTCCTCTAAAGGAGTTGCTCGATTACTAGAATCTCTTAGCACAGGAAGTAGAAAACAAAATGCCAGGCCTCCACTCTGCAGAGCAAAACTGCTGTCCCTACCATTTGATTACTACTTTCCAGACATGCGCACATCTGCCAGAAGAGCCTCTCAGGTGTGTGATGGAGAGTGGTTCTCCATCTCCTGATCTCAAAAAAAGGGAGAAGTATGGCCCAAAAACCATCACTGGTGAGGAACCGCATGGGAGGAGAGGAACAACCACTGACAATAGCATGTTAAGTCTTGATTTCAGTAGACTTAATCAAAGATCAGTTGAATAGATACTGAACCCATTTCTGAGAAAGGTTCTTAAATCTATAAACTCTGACTTGCAAGAAGCAAGGGACCGAGTTGTAAGGACAGCCCTGTCCAGGTAAAATTATTTTCTGCCCCGTCTGCTGTGAGGGGATCTGGGCCAGCCAGAGAATACCACTGGGAGGAGGGGAAAGAACCGTGGAGACCAGCTGCCACACAGCAGGAGCCCAGCCATGGCGCATCTAGCTGTAAGCTCAGGGCTACACAGTTCCCAGTCTTGGGAGAAGATTTTCAGACACATTGTTTTGCTTTCTGCTAAGATAAGGAATTGTCACTCTGTCAGAGTACAACTTTTTACAGATTATTAAATAAAGCTGTATATGTCTCATTGTTACTTGACTGCTGGTGTTATTACTCTCGAGCCACTTACTGGGTGTGAGATAAGGACTGAGTTACTGTATGCTGGTTCTGTTTTTCTTTTTTTGTTTGTTTTTTGAGGGTTTTTTGTTCTTTTGTTTTTTGTTTGTTTGTTTTTTGAGACGGGATCTCAGTATGTAGTACAGACTGGCCTTGGACTCAAGGCAATCCTCCTGCCTCAGCTTCCCAGATGTTGGGATTACAGACATGTACCACCATGCCCAGTGTTGGATGCTGGTTCTGTGCTGTGTATTTTCATATTTGTGATCACCTATCCTACTCAGTAGCACTATTTATAAGTACAGAGAGAAATTTCAGGATAGTCTTCCCAGAATCGTACAGTCAGTGAGTTCAGACTGAATCCTAGTCAATCTGATAAGCACATGTTTCCTCCATCAGAACTCGTGCAGAACTGGGTATAGTGGCACACACCTACAATACCAGTGCTCTAGGAGTCTGAAGCAGGAGGATCTTGAGTTAGAGCCCAGAACAATTTAGAGACTTAGCAAGACCCTGTCTCAAAATAAAAAAATTTAAAAAGGCTGGGAATATAGCTCAGTGTGAAGATCCTGGCTTCAATCACCCATTTAAATTTGTTTTTCTTTTAAGATGAATCATGTAAAAAAGAATCATTGAGTGGCTCCATAACTGTGACAAGTTAATGAATTATGCATGGTAGAAAAAAATTGAATTGTGTAGGGTCAGGGATGTAGCTCAGTGGCATAAGCGCCTGCCTGGCAAGCTCAAGGTCCTGAGTTCAATTCCTGGTTCCAAAAAAGAAAAGAAAATGAATCACGTGAAACCTGACGGTGCTGCTGATGAAGAAGCTGGGCCCTGGGAGTGGCGTTCAATATCTCACTTCTGCCATCTCGTGTGGAGTTGCTGATTCCTGCCAGCTATGGAATAACCTGCAATCATTTTTCTGGGTTTCTCTCAGTGGCTGTATTTGTATCCATCAAGAATAGTGTTAAATAAAAAGTAGTATGAAGGGCTGGGAATTTTGCTCAGTGGCTCAGCACCTGCCTGGCAAGCATGAAGTCCTAAGTTCGATTTCCAGTACTCACCCTGCCCCCCAAAAAAAGAATAATGTGAAGAGGCCATCATCTCCAGTCAGCTTTGAATGATGCAGGGGCTTCTGCTACCATAAGTACATTTAGCTTGCTGTGTCCCTGGGAGGTTCTTGTGAAGTGACTGATTGTTCTGGTAGGGGACTTGGAGTAAAAGCATGTAACAGATACAGTTACCATGCTGAGTATCTGATACACAGAGTGCCAAGGCTGGAGTTGATAGGATGCAATGGTAGCTCTTAAAACTTACAGGTTTCCAGCCTTCTTGGCCACACCCATGTACTTTCCCCCTTTGCCTGCATTTGGAGATGGTCCTCAGCTGACTGTGCTGACTGGTTCTTCCCTCATCCCACTTCGAACTTAAATTCCTTTTCTCCCATTCAGTCCCCTCACCCAGTAAGATGGCTCCTTTGTGAGAAGCAAAGAGGTAAACTAAGCCAGGCATAGTGGCACATGCTTGTATTCCCAGCACTCAGGAAGCCGAGACAAGAGGATCACCATGAGTTCAGGGCCAGCCTGAACTACATAGGAAGATCTTGTCTCCAAAAAAAAAAGAGCCAGACTACACAAGTGATTATAAAAAGCTTTGGTTTTACAGGCAAAGAGCATCACAGAAACTTATTTTGATTTTTTTCTTTTTTTGGTGCCAGAAATTGAACTCACAACTTCACATTTGTCAGACAGAGCCAGGCATGGTGGTGCACGCCTTTAATCCCAGCACTCGGGAGGCTGAGGCAGGAGGATCGTTGTGAGTTCAAGACCAACCTGGGCTACAAAGTGAGTTCAAGGCCAGCCTGAGCTGCATAGTGAGACCCTGTCTCAAAAAATAGGACCAGGGATATAGCTCAGTGGTGTAAGTGCCTGCTTGGCAGGTGCATGGTTGTGACTTTGATCCCTAGTACCAAAAAAACAAAAACAAAAACAAAAACAAAAAAAAGTTTGCCAAATAGGTGCCGTGCTGCTGAGCTGTATCTCCAGCTCTTGATTTGGTTTGTTTTTTGTGTTTTTTTTTTGTTTTTTGTTTTTTGTTTTTTGTTTTTTTGGTACTGGGGACTGAACTCACAATCTTGCACTGAGCTAAACCCCCCGGCCTGGCTTGGTTTGGTTTTTTAAGACAGGGTCTTGTCCTGTAATTTAGTCTGGCTTCAAACTCAAGGCAAGAGACAGGCGTGGTAGCACACACTTTTAATCCCAGCACTCGGGAGGCTGAGGTAGGAGGAGTGTTGTGAGTTCAAGGCCGGCTTGGACTACAACGCAAGCTCAAGGCCGGCCTGAGCTACATAGTGTGACCTTTCCTCAAAAAAAAAAAAAAAAAAAAAAAAAACCTCGAAGCAGTTCTGCCTCAGCATCCCAGGTACTGGGGTTACAGGTGTATACCACCATGCTAAGTTTGGAAAATTTTGAGTAATTTAACCAAAGTCACCTCACTTGAAAAAGTAGTTTCCAACTTCTTTTTTTTTTTTTTTTTGGTGCATTTTAGATATACATAATGATAATGTTCACTGTAGGGAATTTGTGCCTGTAAGTTTCCAGTTCTTTGAAAAACAGTATATAACCAGGGGTGGAGGGGAGAGGGCTGGTGCACACCTGTAACCCCAGCACTTGGGAAGCTGAGGCAGGAAGATCACTGTGAGTTCAAAGCCAGCCTGGGCTACATAGTGAGTTCAAGGCCAGCCTAAATTACATAGTGAAACCCTGTCTCAAAGGAAAAAAAAAATCAGTGCATTTTTATATTTTGTTCATCTTTTTGTTGAGTGCCAACCATATGTCAGACCCTTAGCACCTTATTGACCCATTGAAATACTTATTATTCCAATTTTATGTCTGCAAAAACAGCCCCAGAGTTAATTTACAAGTGATCACAAAGCTAACAGTTTGCCGTAAGGGAAACAGTTTCATCTGCTACACTCAGCGCTTCTGTTCCCTAATACTGCACAGCTAGGTGTCCTCCCATTCAGTTACGAGTTTCCCACGAATTAGTGCAGACCCCAGAAGCTAAGAGACCAGTCCCTCAAGACTGCCCGCACACACACTTCAGACAGCAGTTGAAAGTAGTGGATCCCCAGGTCACCCACACTTCTGTCCAATATGGCTACAAATTGGGGGTTCCCACAAGCCCCTGCTATGATGGCTTTAGAACTCCAAAACACATTTATCAGTTTCCTAAAAAGGCAATAGATGGACAGCTAGATAAAGGGGTGTACACAGTGAGCTCTGGGAAGGTTCCAAGCACAGGAGCCGCTGTCCCATGGAGGTGGAGTACACCACCCTCGGTACGTGACAGTATTTGATCTGAAACTCTGAACCCCATGTGTTAAGGATTTTTAGGGGGGCTTTGTCATGCAGGTATGGCTGATCTGTCTCTAGCTCCTCTCCCCTCTCACCCCGAGGGATGGGGCTGAAAGTGCCAGCTTTTGATCATGACTTGGGCTTTTTTATTTTGGTACCAGGGATCGAACTCACAACCTTGTGCTTACCAGGCAAGTGCTTGAAACCCTAAGCTAAATCCCTGGCATGACTTGGTCTTTCTGATGGCCAGCCTGTATCTAAGAGCCCACTGAGAATTGCCTCATTAAAGCAAAAGACTTTTCCTATCATGCAGGAGATTCCAAAGGATTTCGGAGCTCTGTGTCAGGAACTGGGTCAAAGACCAAATATTAGATCAAAATATGCTTCTGGCCCCACTGTTGGTTAAGAAGTCACAGGTTTTAGGAACTCTGGCTTGGAGCTTAGGTGAGAGACCAAGTTTGTCTTTGTTTTATGGTACTGGCGATTGAACCCAGGGTCTTCACATTGGATATTCCCAGTCCCTTGTTTTTTATCTTATTTTGAGACAGGTTGTCATTAAGCTTCCCAGGCTGGGCTCAAACTTGTGATCCTCATGCCTCAGCCACCCAGAGGGTCAAATACATATTTCTTATATATTCATAGTGGTAGATGTAGGATTTCAAACCTTCTAATTCTTAGGTGCCTCCTCAAGTAGAAAAGAATTATATGGTAGAATTCTTTTTTTTTTCCTGAGGATTGAACTCAGGACCTCAAACATGCTAATACCATGCTCTACCACTGAGTTCCACACCACACCCTCTGGGAGAATTCTTCCAAGAACAGCCAGGCAAGATGGCATATCCCTGTAATCCCAGCACTCGGGAGGGTGAGACAAGAGTATCATGAGTTTGAGGCCAGCATGAATTACACAGAAAAACCTTGTCTTAAAAAAAAAAAGAAAAAAGTGGAAGAGGGGCTGAGGTATAGTTCAGCGATACAGTGCCTGTCTGGCAAGCACAAGGTCCTGAGTTTGATTCCCAGCGCGCGCGCGACCAAAGAGGTTCATTCCTTACTTTCTCACTCATTCATGGACTTCATCTAGAGACCGGTCTTTAAAATCTGCCCCCTCACATGAGAAGGCGGGCATCAGAGTAGTCCGGAGGCAGGAGTGGGAGTGCGGAGCCCACTTAGTTCCCTCCAACAACCTGATAAACTTCCTTGGAGAGGGTGTATCTCTACTCTGGTGCCTTCAGCTCTGCGTGCCATGTTCCTTCAGAGTTACACCGTCCCCAGGAGCAAAGGTGAGGCTTAAGGGACAGTGGACACAGAGACTGAGCAGGAAGGGCTCTAGTTGGTAAGTCACCAGCAAGGCATCCGTCTCCAGAGCAGGGGAGGTAGCAGGTAAAACTAGTAATATAAATAAATAAATAATTTTTTTTTTTTTTTTTGGAGACAGGATGTCGCTTGTAGTCCAGGCTGGCCTTAAACTCACTATGTAGCCCTACGCTGTCTGAATTCATGACAATCCTCCTGCCTCAGTCTCCCAAGTGCTGGGATTACAAGTGTGCACCACCACACCCAGCCATGACTATAAATTTTAATGAACTGCAGACAATGCAATTCTGTCAGATTCCCTGTCCCAGACCAATGATTCCAAAGCTTGGGTGTGCAACAGAATCAGTTAGCATGCTTATGAAAACATCCCCGAGCCTACCTGCTAGTATTTCTGATTCAGTAGATCTAAGATGCAGCCTGAGGATTTGCATGTCAACAAATTTCCATGTTATCGATGGTGAGGCTGCTGGTGTGGGGACTGCACTTTAAGAGCCACTGTCCGTATTTTTTTTCTTTTGTGCAACAGATTGAACCTTGGCCCTCTACTAATGAGGTACACATCAGCCTTTCACCCAGACCTTTATATTCAAAGTGTAGTTTCCATAACAGCAACATGGCATGGCCTGGGAGTTTAGAAATGGAGAATGTTGCACCGAGTATGGTGGTGCATACCTGTAATCACAGCACTTGGGAAGCTGAGGCAGGAGGATCGCTAAGAGTTCGAGGGCATCCTGAGCTACATAGCCAGATCCTGTCTCAACAACAAAAACAAAAACAACACCAACAACAAAAAAAATGGAGAATCTTGAGTCCCATTCCAGATCTGAGTCAGAATGTGTAGTTTAACAAGATCCCAGATAGTTCCTATGCAGGAAGGCAGTGCTTCCCAAACATGCCAAAGGAGTCTCTCCAAGTTTAGATTGTTAGGCTTTCCCTGTGGGAACTTAGACTCAGAAGGTGTCAGAAAACCCTAGAAATCGCTAAAATTAAATTTCTCCTGACTGGCTGTGGTGGTGCTTGCCTGTAATCCCAGCACTCAGGAGGCTGAGGCAAGAGGATTGCCATGAGTTCAAGACCAGCCAGGGCTACCTAGTGAGTTCAAGACCAGCCTGAACTACAAAGCAAGACTCTGTCTCAAAAACGAAACAAAATATATCTCTGGTGATTACTATGGTTAGGTCCACCAGGGAAACTCCTGTTCATATCCCTTGGTTGTGTTCCTGGGACCAGACCAAGCCACAAAAACCAGAACCACCACCTCCATGATCAGGATGAGATACAGCAGCTGCACCCCTTAGAAACAGGAACTTGGGCAAGGTGGCTCCTCGGTCCTCTGTGATGCCGTCAGAGGAAGCGGGTGGTTATGAGAACCACAGAGTCTACAGACGAAGCTGGCACTCCAAGAACCTGCGCCTGCGTGTCTGACAGCTCGGAGCCCTGACCCTTCTTCCCTGGCTGGCGGTGCTGGGGAGGCCACCCAGTCCGATGCTACTAAGGAGCACAGGGCTTCCGTCCCAAGCCCAGCGTCCAAACTGCTGACCACAGACAGATGCTGAGCTTCCCAAGCCGACTCCGAGAACCTCTCTGAAGATCCTCCAGAAGGCTCTAACTGAGGCGTGTGTTTTAGCGGAGTGTCGTCCCCAAGCCTCTGAGGACAAGAAACCAGTAAGTACACTTGCTTGTGTTTTCTGAGGAGCTTGGGATAGATGAGAAGTGGTCCCTTCCAAGGATGGGGATGAGCTTTAATTTCAGGTCTTAGTGTCGTCTGTGATGACACTGTCACCTGTAGTCTATCGTTCTCTCAAAAGGGTGAAATTCTCAGTTGAAAGAGGGAAAGGTGGCCAGGAGGGTTGCTCACTGGGGCTGTGGGTAGTTTTCAGCTCCAATAAATAAGTAGAAAAAGAGAGAGACTTCCTTTAACTCAGTGCTTTCAGCTCAGCTCTTACCCTAAACACTGGAAATGACCTTCACAGAAGAGCAGGGAGTAGTCCCTGCTCCGGGCTCACAGGCCAGCTGCCCCAGCACAAGCTCCTCAGGACCCTTGGGCTTTGGTTCTGAAACAGTATTCAACTGAGATAGTAAAAAACAAAAAAAGCCAAGCCCAGCACAGTGGCTCAAGCATATAATCCCAGCCACTCAGGAAGCTGAAGCAAGAGGTCACAAATTCGAGGCCAGCTTGGGCTACATAGTGAGACCCTGTCTCAAAATAAATGCACAGGGCTGGGAATGTAGCTCAGTGGTAGAGCCCCAGTACCGCAGAAAGGGAAAAAAAATACCATTCTGGGCAGTGTGCTGATCTCAGCTGCTTTTTACTAACTCTTTCCTACCACCCACTTGTCCAGGTCCCCTGGAAAGTGCCTGGCACATAGTAAACTGCTGAGACATGTGTGGTTAATGATCACATTTTCTTGTAAGTGTTGCAGTCCTGCCGCTCCTGCTAGGCCTGCCCTGCAGCTGCCTGATCGTGTTGCCCCAGAGGCTTCCCGGCCTTCACCTTACTGGGTGAAGAAGGGCACAGAGTACTAGGGAGGCACCAGCAGGAGTGCAGCTCCGCTTTCTCCCTGGCCACCGCCCTGCACCACCTGCGTGCCTGAGTTTGCTGCAGTTGATGACTGTGGTCTTGCCCGGGGAGAAAGGAAACAACCTACTGACACCTGCACTGTATCAAGCTTCTCAAATTCTCCCCACAGCCTTGTGAAGTCAGGGTGTGATCTCTAGTTCACAAGGGGGACTCAGAAAGCTGACAGGCTTTGCCTGAGGTAGACCTGGGCTAATCACCCATGCTGCCCAAGGCAGATGGAAAGCGAGGCATTTGGTCTGTACCTCGTACACAAGCGAAGGCTGGGGCACAGCAGACTGTTGACCTGCGCTGGGGCGCCCCAGCAGTGAGGGGACAGAGCGCTCAGGAGCAGCGGCACCAGCTCACCAAGCAAGGCTGCCACATCCCAAAAGGCTGAGCTGGAAGTGGCTTTTTGAATGAGAGCCCCATTGCATGTAACGGAGCCCCTGTCCCTGGGAATATTGAACTCCCCATGGAGTGGCGATAGCAAACAGGTCTTGTTCTTCCCAGTGATGACCTGGGGCTGGAGAACAGAGAGGGCCGGGGCCTGGCACAGAGGGAGGGTGTCCCAGCCTCTAGGAGGCTGTGGAAGTCATCACATGAAACTGATGGACATGGCAAGTGTCAGGCAGGTAGTGTGAGGCTCAAAGGTAAGGAAGGAGCCACTGTGTCACCACACCATTCTGAGTTCTCCCCAAACCCCGCCGAGCCCCTGGCAGGTGCCTGGCACAGAGCAGAACTCCGTAAACACCAGCAAAATGGAATCCCGCTGAAAAGAAGGAAGCCATCTGAGAAGTGCAGAACTCACCCCCAGTCCCTCAACACTTTGATGGAGTGTTTGAACCATTTAGAAACCCGGGGCTTTCAATGGTTCTGCACAGGAGTCCCTGTGGAAGAGCTGGTGATCTCCTATCCACTCGTTACCGAGGGTGAGGGCCTTCTGTGGAGTTTTCCTAAATGCCAAAGAAAGGGCTGCTGGGCATTGAGATGAGGGCAGATTAAGCCAACACTGGAGTGAATACTGGAGCGTGTAATTCCCATGGGAAGGAATGCAGCAGGGAAAGAGAGGAAGGGGAGGCTCCCGGAGGAGAGAGTCGCTGAGAAGAGACATGCAGCAAGAGAAAGGAAATGTGGGCCCAGGCCGGCAGCCTTCTTCAGGGCATTTCCTCCGAGATAGGTACTGGGGGAAAGAGGCAAGAGGGGAACTGACCCAACAGCCGGGCCCCCCGGGCCTTGCAAGTCATCACTGTGTCATGCAGCTTCCCGCCAACCTCACTCTGCCCCGTGACACCGTTAACTGTTCTGGGTCAGCTCTGCTTGTTGTGACACCGGTCCCAAGCCAGCTGCCCTCCCTCTTGCCCACCTCTGACCTAGGTGAATCTGGAGTGAGCTCCTCTCCTGGCGTGGTCCCCTGCTACCCAGTAGGGAAAGAAGAGCTCGGGATGGGGGGAAGGAAAGGTAAAAAGAATTAAGATGTGTTATGTTATATACATGCACCAACTCACCAAGATGGATGTAATCATTATTTACTGCAAAGTTGTACTAATACAAATAAAAATTTAGAATAAAACAAAGACCTCAGGTTGGAGAAATGGTTAAGTGGGCCACAGGAATTTAAGGGAGGATCAGCAAAGGCAGAGGATTCAAGGAAAACTTTCGGGGGTGGGGGGATCTAGGCAGACCAGCCCATGGTCAGTACACAGGCAGAGATCCAGAAACAGAATCGAGCAACATAGGAAAGATGGGATGCAGTGGCACACGCCTGTAATCCCAGCTGTTTGAAAGGCTGAGACAGGAGGATCACAAGTTTGAGCCCCGTTTGTGCTGCATAGTGAGATCCTGTCTCAAACTGAAAAATAAAAAGAACTGGGGATGTAGCTCAGTGCAAAGGCCATGTGTTCAATTCCCTATAAATCCCCTGCCAAAAAAAAAAAAAAAAAAAGGAGAAAAACCAGTGTCAGCATCCAGTTTGCAGAGGCAGAAGGTTGTACTAAGGAAAGGGGTTATTTCCCTGTATCCTTGAGGCGATCAGGCCAAGCTGAAGAGTGATAGATGTCTGGGACCAGGCTAGAAAGCACAGGCTCTGTCTTCATGCCAGCATCTCTTTCAGATTCATCTCAGCAATGCGCTTCTGAGAGTTCCATAGAGGAATGATGGGAAGTCTGCCCAGCAGAAGGAAAACACTGCCAAGCCCGAGCGTGAGCCCCTGTGTCCAAGACCAGGGACCTGAGCCCTTGCAAGCAGGTGGGTCCACCCCATGAGGCTACAGGTGCCAGTCTTCACCCCTGCCTGACCACGTATCAGTGAGTCCCTAACATGTACCAGACCCTTCCCAGTGAGCCATGCAGACAGGATCCCTGCTCCTGAGGAGTTTATATTAGTAGAAGGATATTAGCCAGCCAGATAGATGAGAAAATAGGAGGGACTAGAGTTACAGCTCAGTAGTAGCTTTCCTAGTGTGCACAGAGCCCTGGGTTCAATCCCCAGCACCACAAAAAAACAAAACAAAACAACAAAAACCCACTTCCTCAGTCACACCAGCCCCATGTCAAATGTTCGGTAGCCACATAGAGCCAGTGGCTATTTTATTGAACAGCACAGAATTGTAGAACATTTCCATCACTGCAGAAAATTCTTCTGGATTTAAACCAGGGCCCTCTTTTTGTTTTTATTTTGGTTTGATTTTTTGACACAGGTTCTCAACATGCTATGCTCCTGTCTCAGCCTCCCGAGTGTTGGTATTACAGGTATACACTACACCCAGTTTAGGGCTCTCTTAATAGTGAAACTCACACACGCATACACACACAGTGCATATGCTGAACCTTTAACCATAGTTTTCTAAGATAGTCCTAACTAAAAATCCCAGTTTTACCAGGTATGGTGGCGCATGTCTGCAATGCCAGCACTTAGGAAGCTGAGGCAGAGGATTGCCATGAATTTGAGGCCAGCTGGGCAACATAATGAGTTCAAGTCCAGCCTGAACTACACAGTGAGATCTTGTCTCCAAAAAAAAAAAAAAAAATCCTAGTTTTTAGGATAATTAGAGAATCCTAGAAATTTTGATATTTTCATGTCAAAACTATGGCTCCTACTCTACTTGTTCCTCAAAACGGTCCACACCTGTAATCACATCACTTGGGAGACTGAGGCAGGAGAATCACTCTGAGTTTTAAGGCCAGCCTGGGCTACAAAGTGAGTTTAAGTCCAGTCTGAACTGCATAGTGTAACCCTGTCTCAAAAAAAAAAAAAAAAAAAAAAAACAGTCCAAAAATGTTTTTTCAAATTACATCTTGATTCAGGATTTGGCTATGTATTGGAGTTCTTCATAGAAACAGAGCTGTGGGGTACAGGGGGAATTGGCTTATTGTAAGACCCTGGCTTTTGTGAGTGTGGGGCCTATTGTTCTGAAGTCTGCTCGCCGCAGGCTGAGTCCCTGGGGTTGGGGGGAGTCCCCATTATGTGGGTCCAGTGACAACCTGCAGACAGAATTCCCTCTTCCTTGAAGGACTTCAGCAAGGCCTTCAACTGATTGGCTAAGGCCTCCTGCCTGCCTCAAGCTACCAATTTAAGAATTAATCTCATCTAAAACAATAACCTCATGATATCTAGACTGGTGTTTGACCAAATATTATCTGGGTACTGTGGCTAAGTCATGATGACTATAACATCATAGATAACAAGATCCCTCCAAGCCAAGCAGCACTTGTAGAAAGAGGACATGGGCAATTAAACTGCACTACAGACCGCGCCACCCAGATGGCTGGATGTATGGATCCTGGGCAGGAGCTGTCCCCAGCCCAAATGTTCTCCTACAGTGTCAGGTGTTCCTGCCTTGTCTTCTGTCCAACCCCTTATTTCCCTAATACCAGTTTCCCCCAGGACCCCTGATACCCTGGGTCCTGTTGACACCTGTGGAGTAAGTAGCTGGCTCCTTGTAGCCCCCACATCTGCACTGAGAGGCCCTGCAAAAGAAGAGACTGGGAAACCGCACAGACCTTCGCCTTGGTTTCCTCTGACTCTAGCCACAGTCAGCGGTCCTGGGGCTGCTCTGAGTCAGGCGCAGCCCTGCTGATGGGGGGCCTCCCCGGGCAGCTCTGCCTCGGCTCAGCAGGTGTACGAGTTTGGGGCAACCCTCTCCAGGAGCTAGCTGTCCTTCAGCCTTACTGCTAGCTTCAGCCTACTGAGGTTCCACCATGTGCCAGGCCATATGATAGGACCTGGGGACACAGCAGTGGCTAAAATAGGCACAGTCCCTTTCTCAGGGACTCTCAAACCCCACAGACAGGTGCTAAACCAACAGTGGATGCCAGTGTGTTAGCTGTGGTGACAGTGTATTTAAAGGGACTCAGAGGGTGCAGAGGAAAAGTCAGGCAGGCATTCCATGCAGGATGAAGATGAGTCAGTCAGATCAAGTGGGGACCATTTAGGGAGGTTGGCCTCTAGGGTGCAAGACCAAGACTTCCAGGCCTCTTTGTTCCTCCATTACTAGAAAGTGACCTCAGCAAGACTTGCATCATTTATTCAAGCATCAGGCATTTCCCTGGGTGGTGGGCCTGGCCTTGGACTGCAAAGAGGGCTTGGAAAAGGGAAGTACCCGGGTTCCGAGGAGCCTCCCCACCCCACCATGCATGTCCAGGAATATCTGTGCATGTCCAGATGACATGCAGGAACAGGTTCTTTTTCCAAATCAGCCTCATTCTTCCCATGTCCATCCACAGCAGAGACCCTTCAGCCTTCACCCAAACCCTGGCTCCTTGTCTGTCATCAGGTTTCCCTCTCCCACTTCTGGGGTCCCAGCTCCATCTCAAGGGTGTTGCAGAGCACTGTGGGACCTTGGTTCCTTTGGGAGCACCTAGGAGACTGAGGAAATTTTCTCAAGTGACCGTGATTGTTTCTGGTAGCTTAATGCATTCTCGTGCTAACCAGTCTTTTAGGGACCCTTCTGAAAAAGATAAAGAGAAAAGACAGGGAGGATGGGGTGTGGGTGAAGTGGTATTCAGCAGCCACTGAAGGCAGGCTTCAGCCCAGAGGGCCCTACAGGTGTAGGGACAACTTGTGGGACTGGGCAGGCTGATCTCTGAGGTAGGCGGGGAGGCAAGTCCTGTGCTGCCAGACCTGCTGGCCGCCTGATCCCCAGCCCAGAATTGGGTCTCACAGTCACCACATCCTCAGGACTGCTCCCAGCGTAGCTCAGGGCTTAGGCTCTCTTAGTGCCCTTGCTTCCCACACTGAGTGCCCTGTCAGGGCCCCAGGACTGCAGGACCCAGCGGGGGTGACTGGAGACAACTACCCCCGGGTGGTGGTGAGGGCTGGGTGAGATGCGTAAGGACCCAGGCAGGGACTGACAGTGAGCGATGGCAGAGTGAAGATGGGCCCTTGAGGGACCACATACTGGGGCCATCTGCTCTGGGCCTTCTTCAGGGGCAGCACAGACCTCCACCCACTGTCCCTTGCACAGTACTCGAGAGTTACAAAGCCTGTCACGCCTATGATTTTACAGGCCCCTCTAGGAGCCTAGAAAGGAAACCCATCATGAGGCGTAATGAGAAAACCCAGGCCAGGAGAGAGGGGTGCACGTTAGCCGAGAAGGTCGTTTTCAGCCTCCGGCGTCTTCCTCTCCCCTGTCCCAACAGCACATGCTCAGCTGGGATTTCCCAGGGCCTCCGTATCACCAGGTCCCAGGCCCATCTGTTCCCCTTTCCAAGCTTCCTTCCCCAGCCTTCCAACCTGCTCCAAACCCATTGATACTCAGAAACTGAGTTCAGGTCCAAACTGATCCCTGCTCAGAGCCATAGATTTTTTGTTGTTTTTTTAAATTTTATTTTATTTTATGTTGCTAAAAATTGAACTCAAAGCCTCCCAAATGCTAGGAAAATCTCCTACCACTAAGCTGGAGCCCCAGAGCTATAGGTTTGAAGTCTCCACACAGCAGAATCACTTCCTCAAAGTCTCTGTGAAGGCTGGGCATGGTGACACACACCTGTAATCCCAGCATTTGGGAGGCTGACACAGGAGGATCACTGTGAGTTTGAGGCCTGCCTGAGTTATACAGTGAGTTCAAGGCCAGCCTGGACTACAAAATGAGATCCTGTCTCAAAAAAAAGCAAAAACAAAACTCCCCCCCAAAAAACTGTGAAAAGTTCTACATAAAAAGCAGTCAAGCCAGGCATGGTGGTGCTCTCCTGTAATCCCAGCACTCGGGAGGCTGAGGCAGGAGGATCGTTGCAAGTTCAAGACCAGCCTGGGCTACAAAGTGAGCCCAAGGCCAGCCTGAACTGTATAGTGAGACTCTGTTGCATAAAGATTTAAAAAAAAAGTGGGGGTCACAGCCAGGCATATAGCTCAGTGGCATAAGCGCCTGCCTGGCAAGTGCAAGGTGCTGGGTTTGATCCCTGGTACAAAAATGAATAAATGAATAAAAAATAAAAGGGGTCAGAGCCAGGACTTTCAGGTGGGGAAGGGGCCCTTCCAGGCCCCTTTGTTGCACCATTATTGGAAAGTGACCTCAGCAAGACTCCATTCCTCTTGCCACATGAGCTTGAGGCCCCTACGGAAATCCCACAAGCTGACTGGGTGCCCAGGCTCTACAGAGTCTGCTGGAAGAGCTTCCGGTTCCAGGGTGGCCTCTCTCTGGGATCCCCATGGGAAGGGGAGTGAGGGGATCCAGACTGCACTAGACTTCCCCTCTGGAGCAAAGGCTGGCCACAAGGGTGACTGTCTCTGTCCCTTCATCTAGAGAGTTGCAAGGCCACAGCTGTGGCCCTGGGCGGTTTCCCGGCAGGCGGGCAGACTGAACTGTCTCTGAGACTGGGAGAACCACTGACCATCATCTCTGAGTAAGTGCGGGGCACTAGTGGGAAAGGGGTCTCAACAGAAAAGCGCAAGGCATTTGCCAAAGCTCACACAGGACTGTGGCCCCCTGGTGAGTTCCAGGCAGCTCAGCACAGCTACAGGGAGAGGAAGTGGGATTAGGCCCCTGTACCTTGGCATCTGCCACCCGGGCCAGGAGGAATGGCTGGAGCAAGGAAGCCTGGGAAACAGGTGATTATCAGTTCCGGCCTGAGGGAATCCTCGTGAAGTCCAAGGGCACAGTTCCCAGGGCCTTGACTCTTCTGACGGAGGTGCCCTTCTGCTTTCTCTCTCCAGGGATGGAGACTGGTGGACGGTGCTGTCACAAGTCTCAGGCCGAGAGTACAGAGTCCCCAGTGGGCATGTGGCCAAAATCTCCCACGAGTGAGTGCCCACCCGAGGCCTGCCTTTTGGACCTTCCTGTTTGTTCTTCCCACAAGCGTTTTCCATTATGCTTTGCCCAGCACTGAGCAAAGCTGGGGGATAAGGAAATCAGGCCTAGCCCTGCGCTTCAGAGAAGCAGATGATAACCAGCTCTAGCACAGATTGTCCCCTGCAGAGGCTGCACCTGAAAGCCCCACAAAGGAGATAGCCTGGTCTGAGTTTGGAGGAGCTAATGGAGAACTCTGGGAGGGACATGCAGGAGACAGGCACAGTCTATGTAGTATCTTTAGGGAAGAAAAAGGAGGGGTACTTCTTAGAGAGGTGAAGGCTTGAAAAGGTGGATGAACAGAGGTACTGGGGAGACAGCAGTGCGGGGATCACTCTAAAGGCCCCTTGGGAATGAGGTCTCAGGCAAAAAGAAACTGAGGCTGACCCCATGAGGTCATCCTCCTGGGTTCCTAGAGCCCCAGGGCCAAGGGGCCTGCTCTTCAGGGTGTAGACAGCCAGAGAGGGAGAGTTCTGTCAAGGCCACATGCAGCAGGAGCTGGGTTCTTGTAGAGTCCCGCCTTGCCTCCAGGCTGACCCTGTCGCTTTGCATTGCTCCCCCAGGTGGCTGTACGAGGGCCTGAGCCGGGAGAAAGCAGAGGAACTGCTCTTGCTGCCTGGAAACCCTGGAGGAGCCTTCCTCATCCGGGAGAGCCAGAGCAGGAGAGGTGGGTGAGCCCAGCCCCAGCCCAGGCCTTCCTCTCAGGGTGGCCTCAGCAGAGGAGCCACAGAGAGCAGGCTGTCCCTTACTCCTTGTCACTCAGTAAGCCCAGATTTCCATGCGACACTGTGGGGCCCAGGCTGCAGGGAGATGGAGACAGGTCTTGATTGCAGGAGCAAGGCAGCTAACTGGGGTAATCAAAGGCGACTTCCTGCAGGAGTGTTCCTGCAGCAGCACAGGCTCTGAGGTGCAGTTGTTCGGGGGGAGGGGTGAGCTGCCCTTGCAGGACTGGTTAGGAAGAGTGAGCAGGGCGTAGTCTAGGTCCTGGTACCAGGTGAGGAGTTTGCACTTTCTCCCCAGAGCAGAAGGAGCTGTTACTCAGCAGAGCCAGGTCAGCACTGCAGCAGGACAGTGCCCTGCTCAGAGGTGGAAGAGAAGGACTGGGCAGTTTGGGAAGGACTGATACTAAAATCCCTGTGACACTGAAAATTACAATCTGTGTTTACTCAGGACTTGGGAGGGCTTTGCCTCTGTCTAACTGGGCATTTCCCAAATGCTTTTGAACATAGGAACTGCTCATCCTACAGCACCTAGGAATATTCCCCCACATCCGCTCTCTCAGCAAATGCTACTCAGGTTCCAACCATGTGGGGAAGCTTCAGAGGGAAAGAGGCCTCCCACTCCCCAAGGAAGTTGGGTGGACATGAACCTTACTCAGGGAGCTCCCAGGACACCAGAAGCCAGTGTGTCACGGCACGTACTTTGGGAAATAGCTCCGTTGGAGACTTGCTATCCTGCCAGTGCTTGTGCCCCAGGTGCCAACAGGCAGGTGTGGTATGACTTACAGGTAGGGGTAGGGAGGCCAAATATGAAGGAGGCCAGAGTACCTGGCCTTGGAGGCAGCCAGTCTGGCATCTGAGCGCTGTGTTGCTTCCGCGAGAGCCCATCACCAGTAGCATAATAATCTGCATTTCTAAAAGTGGGAAGTTGGGTTGGGGGTGTAGCTCAGTGATAGAGCACTTGTCCAGCATGTGTAAGCCCTGAATTCAATTCCCAGTACCACAAAAAAAACATAATAAAAGTGGGAGTAATGGCCCACAGAGGGGATCCAGGCCTATACAACACTGGCAACTGGACTTACAGAGGCAGGATTCCCCCATGCTAACTGAGGATTCCCTCCTCCCCAAGATGTAACAGGATCCCAGTCTCTTGGCAAAGTGTTCATCTTGCTCCAGGCCTACAACATAGACCTCAGGGGACAGTAATGGGGGAATTTCGAACACAGCAACAGCTCAGAGAAGAGGCACTGAGGACAGAAGGCAGATCTCCTGGGCCTGCCCTAATGTGAACTGACTGTGGTGAACTGGCGGGGTCTTTAGTTCTCTACCTTGGTCCCCCCAACTCCCTCCCCAGGACCCCATCCAGCCTGACTTTGCTTCTCTTCTCCTTCCCTTTGGAGCAACCTGGGTGGACCTCCCCACAGCCCCTCTTGCTAATTTCCAGACAGCACTGGCCCCTCTACTGTCACATATCCCCATGTATTGGCTGGGAGGAGCAGGGCTGGCCCCAGCGCAGCAGCTGCAAACAGGAAACCACAGCAGCGATACTGACTGGAACAGGGGCCCTGCGCACCGACCAGCTAACGAGAGAAGCCACAGGAAGTACTCAGTGCTCGGATGGCTCACCCTGCCCCTTCTCTGGCCTGGCTCAGTGTAGAGTCTAGTGACCACATCTTGTTGCCACTGTGCCCTTTTCCCGAGCAGACACATGCACAAGGGGAAGCTGGGTGTGGAGGTGCACACCTATCATTGCAGCGCTTGGGAGGCTGAGGCAGGAGAACTGCAAATTGTAGCCCAGCCTGGGCAATGTAGCATTTTAGTGAGACCTTGTCTCAAAATAAAAAGTAATGAAGGATTCAGGTATGGTGGCGCACTCCTGTAACCCCAGCACCTGAGAGGCTAAGGCAGGAAAATCATTGCAAGTTCAAGACCAGCCTGGGCTACAAAGTGAGCTCAAGGCCAGCCTGAACTGAGATCCTGTTTTAAAAAAAAAAAAAAAATGTACTGGAGATGTAACTCTGCACAAGGACCCTGGGCTCAATCCACAGTATTTCCCCCCATCCCACCCAAAAAAAAGTACAGGTTTTGAACCAGATGCAGTGGTGCAAACCTGTAATCCCAGCACTCAGGAGGCTGAGACAGGAGAATTGCCATGAGTTCAAGGCCAACCTGGGCTACATAGGGAAATACATAGCAACAACCTACCCCTAAAAAGACAAAACGAAAAATATTTTTAATGTGATTTTAAAGATCTATGTAATTGCTGGGATTAAGGTCCCCATAGCTAACACCAAAAGGGGACATCTGTCATGAAAAGGGGAAGACACATCCCAATCCTCTAGGAAAACTTGATGTTTCCCTGGTGCTGAATGTAGCCTCTCACTGAAGGCTTCCTTCTGAGCAGTGTGTAACACATTCACGCCGGACATGTGACGGTAGAACCCAGTGGAAACATGTTAACTGCAGGCTATGACCCAGTCATGGTCAAGAAATCCGTTCAGTTCAGTGTGTTTAGTTCATTGTGGGTCTCAACCTAGTTGTGCATCAGAGACATCTAGACTTGTAAAAATAAAGACATCGGCCAGGCACGAGGATGCACTCCTATAACCCCTGCAGTTGAGAGGCTGAGGCAGGAGGATTGACAAGAGTTTAAGGCCTGCCTAGACTATATAGTGAGGTCAAGGCCTGCCTGAATACATAGTGAGACCCTGTCTCAAAAAAGAAAGAAACAAGCCGGGCGTGGTGGCGCACGCCTTTAATCCCAGCACTCGGGAGGCTGAGGTAGGAGGAGCGTTGTGAGTTTGAGGCCGGCCTGGGCTACAACGCCGAGCGCAAGGCCGGCCTGAGCTACACAGTGCGACCCTGCCTCAAAAAACCAGGGCTGG
>RJWM01014007.1:0-51753 GCA_004363535.1 Dasyprocta punctata | reverse complement strand
ACTAGGGCTGGGAGTTTGGTTCAGTGGCTTAAGCGCCTGTCTGGCAGGCGCAAGGTTGTATTCGATCCCTGGTACCACACAAAAAAAAAAAAAAAATTAAGAAAACAGCTAGGGATATAGCTCAGTGGTAAAATGCTTGCCTACCAAGTCCAAGGCCTGGGCTTCATCTCCAGTATCACCAAATACAAAACAAAACAAAACAACAAAACCCAAATCTTTTGTTTTGAACTCAGGACCCTGCACTTGCCAGGCAGGCGCTGTGCCAATGAGCTACATCCCTGCCTCCCAGACCTACATCTTTATTGGGTTAAACTCATTTTCTAATAGGAAAAGTGACTAGAGACTTTTTAAAAGTTTTATGGGTTTTTGGTTTTGTTTTGCTGTGCTAGGGATTGAACCTAGAGTCACACACACTAGACAAGTGCTCTCTCACCAAGCTACTCCCTCGGGCTCCCAAGAGTTACTTTTCAACTTATACTTTCTCTGTATTTTAAATTTTGACCCATGTATAAGTCTGACTTAGTTTCCAATTTTTTTTTTTGATCTTTTTTTTTTTTTGGCGGCACTGGGGCTTGAACTCAAAACCTCGTGCCTGCCAGGAAGGCGCTTAAGCCACTGAGCCAAACTCCTGGCCCTGGTTTTTAGAGACAGGGTCATACTATGTAGCTCAGGCCGGCCTTGTGCTCAAGTTGTAGCCCAAGACGGCCTCGAACTCACAACGTTCCTCCTACCTCAGCCTCCAGTGCTGGGATTATAGGAGTGCGCCACCACACCTGGCTCTCAATTATTAAAAGAAATTTAAATTTAAAACTAATAATTTACCACAGCAATATATGTTCACCCATGTTTACAGCAGCACAGTTTATAATAGCCAGATCTCGGAAACAACCTAAATGCCCATCGACTGAGGAATGGATAAAAAAGATGTATTTTTATACAATGGAGTACTACTCAGCCATAAAGAATGATAAACTGGACACTTTTATAGGTAAATGGATGTGCCTTGAAAACATACTTATTAGTGAAATAAATAAGACACGCATGTGTAAACATATTGTTTCATTAGTGTGACAAGCTGAAAGAAAAAACATGTATATGTGTATGTATATGTATAAAAAAATAGTTAAGATAGTTTAAAAAAAAAAGAAGCATAATGGCCTCTTTAGTCACCCACATGGCCTGTTCAGAAGCAAATTCAGGGCCTCCCCTCACTGAACACCTCTATAGGTTCTGTCTTCCCTTCTATACCTTGTCCCAGTCTTTTTGTCCCAGAGAGAATGACCTCAGCCAAAGCAATGACTCAGGTCACACCTAAGCCACTGTGAGCCATTTTGAGCTGACTTTTGGATGTTTTAAGAAACTTTTGAAAAGCTGGGCGTGGTGGTGCATGCCTTTAATCTCAGCATTCGGGAGGCTGAGGCAGGAGGATTGCTGTGATTTCGAGACTGGCCTGGGCTGCAAAGTAAGTTCAAGGCCAGCCTGAACTGCATAGTGAGACCCTGTCTCAAAAAATAGGGCGGGGGTAAGCCGGGCGTGGTGGCGCACACCTTTAATCCCAGCACTCGGGAGGCTGAGGTAGGAGGAGCGTTGTGAGTTCGAGGCCAGCTTGGGCTACAACATGAGCGCAAGGCCGGCCTGAGCTACGTAGTGCGACCCTGCCTCAAAAAAAACCAGGGCTGGGAGTTTGGCTCAGTGCCTTAAGTGCCTGCCCTGGCAGGCGCGAGGCTGTGAGTTCAATCCCCAGTGCCGCCAAAAAAAAAAAAAAAAAAAAAAAAAAAAATAGGGCAGGGGATTTAGCTCAGTTGTGTAAGCATCTGCCTGGCAGGCATGAGGTCATGAGTTCAATTCCTGGTACCCCCCACAAAAAATACTGGATCTCTAGAATATCAATCACAACAATACAGTAGAGTGCCACTGGCCTAATAAAAAAAATTTCCTACGATATAAATTTATAAACCAACTAAGAAATCTATGAATAGCCGGGCGTGGTGGCGCACGCCTTTAATCCCAGCACTTGGGAGGCTGAGGTAGGCGGAGCGTTGTGAGTTCAAGGCCGGCTTGGGCTACAACGGGAGCGCAAGGCTGGCCTGAGCTACATAGTGCGACCCTGCCTCAAAAAAACCAGGGCTGGGAGTTTGGCTCAGTGCCTTAAGCGCCTGCCCTGGCAGGCGTGAGGTTGTGAGTTCAATCCCCAGTGCCGCAAAAAAAAAAAAAAAAAAAAAAAAAAAAAAGAAATCTATGAATAGCTTAAAACTCATCCCGGCTTCCTAATCCTTTTTCCCAACAGACAGCTCAGTCTCCTCTCACACCTCCTTCATACTGGGAACTAGGCAAATGCAACAACCTGAACACCTTCGTCTCCCCAGGACCCTGGCCCATTCCTCCCCTGTGCCCAGGACCTGTGCCCTGACTGCTCCCGCAACAAGCTGCTCTCTCACCCACGACACTCGGCATGCTAGAACTGCAGGCTAAGGATGACCCTTCTCCTCCTCCTCCTCCTTCTTATGATGGTATTGGTGATGAGCCCAGGGCATTCACATGGAGCTACATCCCCTGCCCTTGTTAATTTCTTCTGAAACAGGGTCTTTTTATGCTGCTAAATGCACAGGCTGCAGTTGAACTTGTGATCTTCCTGCCTTACCTTCCAGTGCTGCGATTACAGGTGTGCACCACCACACACAGCTGGTTCTTCTTTTTTTTTTTTTTTGCGGTACCGGGGATCGAACTCACAACCTTGCACCTGCCAGGCAGGCGCTTAAGCCACTGAGCCAAACTCTTGGGCCTGGTTTTTTGAGGCAGGGTTGCACTATGTAGCTCAGGCCGGGCTTGTGCTCACGTTGTAGCCCAAACTGGCCTCAAACTCACAACGCTCCACCTACCGCAGCCTTCTGAGTGCTGGGATTAAAAGTGTGCGCCACCACGCCCGGCTTTGGTTCTTCTATTTTTAAGTGGTTATGAAAGCCAGGCATGGTGGTGCATGCCTGTGATCCCAGCGCTTGGGAAGCTGAGGCAGCAGGACTGCCAGGAGGTCCAGGCCAACCTGGACTACATAGTGAAACCCTGTCTCAAAAAACCGAAGAGCAGGGACCAGGGGTTTAGCTCAACAGTACAAGTGCCACCTGGCAAGCGCAAGGTCGTGAGCTTAATACTTGGTCCAAAAAACAAACAAACAAACAAACAAACAAAACCAACTAGGAAGAACAACAGGTAACAGATACTACACAGCTGTGAAGGCTGGCACTCCCACTCCATGGCTCTTTGCAGAGAAGATGCGACCTCCTCCAAGTCTGTCGGGAGTTCCCAAGACACTTGCGGGTCTCACTGCACTCCAGGGCACTCTCCTGCAGGCCACCTTACCAATCACTGATTTCCTCCCTCTTCCTGGTAAACAGCTGTCCCCAGAATTTAAAGGCTTCCATGTTGGACAGAATTATTTTATACTGATCTCAACTAAGAAACGCAATTTTCAAGCTACTGGAGAGTCCTAGCCTCCATCCTGAGGCAAGGAGAACGCCACCCGAGCTGGCTTGAAGTCCGTGCAGTAGAGAGAGACAGAGCAGGGACATCTCAGACCCAGTCTGAGCTTTGCTACAAGGATATTAACCCCGCCACACTTTATTCCCTATATGGCTGCCAAATTTAGCACAAAGAATACAAATTGCCCACTTAAATTTGAACTTCAGATAAACAAGTATTGTTTAGTAAATACTCATACAGAATGTGGGATTGGGGCTGGGGATTTAGCTCAGCGACATAAGCGCCTGCCTGGCAAGCGTGAGGTTGTGAGTTCGATCCCCAGTACCAAAAAAACAAAAAACAAAGAATGTGGGATATTCTGTCGTATTACTCCTTGTTTATCTAAAGCTCAAATTTAACTGGAAGCCCTGGTTTCAGGCTAATGTAACTTTGCACACACTGAGCTGCTGGGGAGCCATCTCTCTGTAGGACATGATGTCACCTTCTATTCTCCAACAACCCTGTGAAACTAGACAGGAGGCAAAGCTCAGGTGCAGAAACTCCTCAGGTCTGGCTGTCCCACCCCCAAACCCTCTGTCCATACCACTGCTACACATGAGCACACAGCCACCTCAAGGATCGACGTCCTGCTGTGGTGACAGTCCACGGTGCAAGTCCCACACTGTCACTGGGGCAGGAAGTCAATCTTAACCATCACTATGTCCCCGCCACCCCAGAAGCCCTGAGGGCGGTGTCTTCCCACTGCACCCCTTAAGGTCACTACAGGTCAGTGGGTCTCTCCCTTGGCCCCCAGGGCTCTGAGAGTGCTTCCTGAGTTTAGTTCTGCATGCTGCCCAGGGTTGCTCTCAGTTCTGATTCCCAGTGATACATACAATTTTGTTCTTGGCTCTTTCTTTGTCCAGTTTCAAAAATTCGCTGAGAGTTAATTCTTCAAACTGCTTCTTGACAGAAAGGAACGCACAGCCAGACGAATGCTTTTTATGCTCCTCTCTAGAAAAAGCAATACACAAACATGTCAATAAAACAGTGGTAGTTCATTACCCACAGTCCATTTCCTGTCACCCCACTATCTCCCCAGGGATGCTGTGCTGTTCCCAGAACAAGGTGTCAGGCCCCAAGCAGAAGGACCCCAGGCTGTCCACACAGCCTGTCTTCGCATCTTCTCACTCTGTAGACACTCGTCCCATCCTTATGGCTAGAATATTTCATCTGAGTCTCTTAGCAATTGGTAGGAAAAGTGTTGTACAGTTTACGGCTAGAGGACTTACGTGTCAAATCCCTCTAAAATCCTCAAGGAACTGTTGCAAGTAATTTCATTTCACAGAATGCTCACATAGCCCACTAGTGAAGACAAAGGTCAAGTTGGTCAGGCTTCCCCAAGGACCCCTTTCCTTTTCAATGGGAATATTCCTGCATGGTATAGTTGCTATAAACAGGATTAGAGAACATGGCCACGCAAAAGCCAAGGACAGGCGATATATCCTGAGAAAATACTGTAAGGCTTAGAAATTCCCAACTTTCCCCACTGATCACTGGTATAACCACAAGCCCACCCATTCAACACTTGGCCAGATAGCAAATATATTATGGAATAAAATAGCAGTGCTCTTCTGGCCAACAAGAGAAACAACTCAGGTGATTCCCTGGGGGCAAAAATTAAGGTTGTAGAAGTCATAGATTCTGACAAGACCAAAAGGTGAGAAAACAACATGGAAAGATATTACCAAAAGACAGGACAGACTAATTATATACAAGGAATTACAAAAACAAAAACAGGCTGAGTCTAGTAGCACATGCCTTCTTGGGAGGCTAAGACAGGAGGACTGAAAGTTTGATTCAAAGTTTGAGACTCATCTGGGTAACTTACTAAGACGCTGTTCCAAAATAAAAAACTTAAGAGCCCAGGGATATAGCTCAGTATGAGTTCATGCAGAGCATGTCAAGACCCTGGGTCTAAGCCCTAGCACCACAAAACAAATATTCCCTTCCCCAAAAATGCATGATATGTTGATGAACAGAACTGCAAAAAACACTGAAGTGCAACTATAAAAAGGTGATTTCTGTGAATGTGAATCTCGATAAAATTGTCTATTATTTATTTATTTGTTTATTTATTTTTGAGATAGGGTTTTGCTGTGTAGTACAGGCTGGCCTCAAACTCATGATGATCCTCAGCCTTCTGAGTTTTGTGATTATAGGCATGTGCCATCACGTTTGGCTGCTTTTTTTTGTTTGTTTTGTTTTTGTTTTTTTTACTTTTCAGTTTTTTGAGACAGGGTCTTGCCATGTAGATCAGGTCAGCTTTCAATTTACTCTGTAGCCCAGGCTGGCCTCAAATTCAGTGATCCTCCTGCTCAACCTCCCAAGTGCTAGGATCACAGGTATGTACCTCCATCTTCAGCAAAAGCTGTTTTTTAAAAATCTCGGGCAAGAGCCAGGCGTGGTGGTGCACACCTGTAATCCCGGCACTTGGGAGGCTGAGGCAGGAGGAATAGTATGAGTTTGAGGCCAGCCTGGGCTAAATGGTGATGTCAAAACCAGCTTAAACTACAAAGTGAGACCCTGTCTCACGAAAAAAAAAAAAAAAAACACCTCAGGTAAGAAAAGCACACGGAGTTCACAGTTCTCAGGAGTTCACAGGACAGGAGCAGATCCTGTTACGCTGTTGAACTGAGAAAACATTAAGCACAGATGAGCCTTTCTTCAACATCCATCCTGAAGGTTTTTTGGCCAAATCAGGCTTACTTTTCGTGCATCTGTGTATGGGTCACCCCAGATCAAACCCAGGGATGTTCTACCACTGAGCTATATTCCCAGATTTTGAGATAAGATCTCTCTAAATCGTCCAGTCTGGTTTCAAATTTGGAACCTCCTGCCTCATCCTCTAGAGTAGCTGGGGTTACAGGAGTGAGGTATTGTGCCCAACTCAAATTAGATTTAATTAGATTTCACACATCACTAACGCACCAGCACATGGAACTGTATTGGTTCACAACAGTTGTTGATTTCACACAAGTTAACGTTAGGAAAACCATTCCTCCTGCAATAAGCATCTTGGAAATTCAAATCGTTTTCTTTCCAGCCCAGTTCAAACCAAAAGCTTCCTGACAGAATTGAGGCAGCCAAGAAGATTAGCATCTGGAGGGACTCACATGGGGTTATCATCTGGCTCCCAGCCTTCCAACTCCTTGAAGCAGAAGAAACACTGCGCCAAATCGGGCTCGTTCTCGGTGGGGCAGTGGATGAAGCCGGCCTCGGCCATCTACAAGGGGCAGAAGTTTGTGAGTAAATGCGGAGGCCCTAGACCCCAGGCTCAGCCACTATGGGGTCGGCAACCCCGAGACGGGGTAGTTCCGGGACAGGGAGCTGGGACAGGATAGGAGGCCTCGATACGGACGATACGCGACGGGAGGCGAGGAGCGCGGGCCCCAACCATTCCGGGGCCGAGGGGAGCAGGGTTCCCTACAGGGACATGGAGGCCCAGACCCAGGGGCCTGGAGACCAAGGGGTCAGCAGTCCCCCGGCAGGGGCCGGCCTCAGGGATGGTCTCACCCGTTCCGGAGTGCAGGAGCAGCCCTCCAGAAAGGGCCAGTTCTTGAACGTCGAGACACGGTGGTCCTTCAGATAGAGTTGCCACGCCCGGGGCAATGACGGGGCCCCCATTCCGCGGCCACTGCAGTCACAGCCCAGTCGCAAGATTCAAATCCGCCGGTAGGGACGCGCCGCGGGGCGTGTCGGGAAGGCCCGCCCCTAGGCTTGCAAGAGCGAGCAGCGCGGAGCATGCCGGGAACGCCCCGCCCCCGCCCCGCGGCTTTCTGGGAGTAGGTAGCGCGGGGTGTGGTGGGAGTTGCGTCTTGTGTTCCCGGTCCTCTCCTCGGCTCCAGCAAAATAAGAACCTAAGGATGGGCCGCGGCAACCGTGACAGGCTCCAGGAGTTGGCGAGCCTGTGTTAAGCCCTTTCACCCGCACACTAGCCAAATGGTTCCCCGGTCTTGGAACCACTCAGGGCCGACACCCTCCCTGAGCCGCGCGGAGAGCATGTGGGCGCGCACGCACGAAGACGTCCACGGAGACGCGCGCTTGGCGTCTCAGACCCGGAGGAAGTGGGGAGGGCCCTAGGGAAAAGCTGCGGACTGCGCGCGCGGTAGACCCCAGTGTCTTCTGGAGGCCGATTGTTCTGGGCCTATAGAAAGTAAGTGGACTGCTCGTAGACCATCGACTGGGACCATGCAAAAGGGAAGCCCTGGGGAGCAGGCACCCGCCTATAGATGGAGAGCCTAGGCCCAAAGCAGGCTCTGGGGATTCTCAGGGTAGTTACTGTGCTAAGTCATCCAGATGCAGATGCCCCAGCTGCCAGCTGGCCCCTTAGCGGGTACCAGTCCGCCTCTTCTGGCTGCAGTGGCTTCACCCGCAGGAAGGAGCAGGCTGGGCAAACAGGGTCATGTCCTGGCGTGCAGCCCTGGTTAGCATGTATTACAAATTCCCAGGCGTCTTGCTTTTGGCTCCTTCTCCCCTATGTTAACCAAATGCCAGTCAGCCTGTAGAGTGTGGACAAGCCTGAATTAGGAATTGGGAGGAGGCTTGCAGGCCATGCAGCTGCAGTAGGGGGCTTAAGGGCGGATCTGAAAATATTTTGCTGTGACAGTAACTGTTTTTGGAGATCGTAACCCAAGATGACTTGAGTCACACGACCTGCACAGGGCAGAGCTGAGAATACTCTGGCCAGTGTATAAGTGGTGACCCGGGCCTGCACTTCTTGCCCTCCCTTTTGTCGTGGCTCTGCTACACCCTTCAGCTTTCGTGGGCTCTTCAACACCTTCCAGTGTGTTTAAGAATGTATGCTAGAGCCGGGCGTGGTGGCACACGCCTTTAATCCCAGCATTCGGGAGGCTGAGGTAGGAGGAGCGTTGTGAGTTCGAGGCCGGCTTGGGCTACAACGCGAGCACAAGGCCGGCCTGAACTACATAGTGCGACCCTGCCTCAAGACACCAGGGCTGGGAGTTTGGCTCAGTGGCTTAAGCACCTGCCCCAGCAGGTACGAGGTTGTGAGTTCAATCCCTGGGGCCGCAAAAAAAAAAAAAAAAAAAAAAAAAAAAAAAAAAGTGTGCTATGAATTTCCAAAAGAAATTTTGTAGTTTCACATAAATGCTGAATTTTGAAAAGTTGACAGCAAATTCAAATTCTGATCAACACTGGTGACCAAACCAAGCAGTTTGCTAGACATCACCTGAGTCCAACCAAACCTTTTATGAACACGTTTCTCTATTATGAAATTAACACATCAACATTACATAAAAGCAAGGATTAAGATGTCTTATGTACCAGCTCACCACGATGAATGTAATTGTTATGTAATGGAAGTGTGTACTAATAAAATTACAAAAGCAAAAATTGACCCATTGAAAAGGAAGTCTTCCTTTAGCTGTAGTCCCCAATGGGAAACTTTTAGCAGTGTCTCATATGTCCTTCCAAATAAGTAGATAAACCTATCAACAGCCAGTATCCATTTGGTAGCCATATGAGTGGGTCACCTTTAAAGCCAATCCTGACCGTCATCATCCTCCTCATAACTCCTGCATCTTGGGGCTTTCCAGCTGTTGCTACAGGCATCACAGAGCAGACAGTTTATTCCTGCTAAATTCCTGACTCACAGAAACCCTGAGAGAGAATAAAAGTTATTTGTTCTTTTAAGCCACTAAAAAAAATTAAAAAAAAAAAAACAAAAAAACGATGGTCTTAACTATCCAGTTTCCCAGTGGGTGTCTCCAGGTCTGTTTGTTCCCATGAATTGTACCATAGTGGACAGGTATGTCCACGTGTATGACATTGTCCACAGGATACACATCTGCTATGGAGGTTGCTGAGAAAAATGTGCGTGGTCCTTTACAAATTGTGCACAGGCAGCCCGCCCTTCAGAGAGGTGTGACTCACAGACATGAATCCTCAGTGGGGAACACAGCTTGCCTGGCCCCTTGCCCCCCTGGGTGCTGGCCGCTGCCTCTTTCATCCCTAGGATCCAGGTTTCACCAGTATTGATGGTGTTCACTGAAAACTTCTCTGACAGCAGATGTAGTGGCACTTGCTGGTAGTCCCTGCTACTCAGCAGAGTGGCCCAGGAGGACCATTTGACCCCAGGAGCTCTAGGTTATACTTATAATGGGTAGCATAAAGAGATCTCTTCAAAGGAAAAAAAGAAAAAAGTTCTCTTCTGAAATCAATGCCATCATGTCAGTGTATTTCTGTGAATCATTTTGTATTCTGCACAACTTCTAACATCTTTCATTTCACTTTTCATTCTGCTGCAAACTTCAGCTACTTAGATCATTTCCCAAAGATTTTTTTTTTAAAAAGTTAACTCAGCACTTTGGAGGCTGAGGCAGGAGGATCACCATGAGTTTGAAGCCAGCCTGGGCTACAGTGATTTCAAGGGCCAGAGATATAGTTCAGTGGCACAAGCACCTGCCTGGTAAGTGCGAGGTCCTGAATTTGATTCCCCGTACAAAAACAAAACAAAAAAACCCATAATGTTTTCAAGGCCAGACTGAACTACATAGATCCTTGTCTCAAAAAACCAAAATAAATAAAAGAATAGTATCATTGATGTGTATTTTAAAGTTAATGTACGTTTTGGGTTTGATTTTTGTTGCTGTAGTAACCTAAAGACATATAATTAAGCTGAAGTATTTTGAATAATTACATTTTTTTCTTGATCATCTTTTTGTGTCACATTCAGAGCTATATATGGTGACTATATATGTAAATATATAATTAAACCATTGGAAACATCTTCAGGTACACAGTCCAGTGGCATTAACACATTATAATTTTGGTGCAACCAGCACTACAACCTATCTCCAGAACTTAAAAAAAAAAAAAAAAAAAAAACTTTCCCTAACGCAAACTCTACATCTATTAAACACTGAGTTACTCCCTATTTGTTTGTTTCTTTCTTCTTCCTTTTTTTTTTGGTGGGGGGGTTTGTCTGTGTTGAGATAGGGCCTTGCTAGGTGGTTCAAGCTGGCTCCACACTGGCGGCAGTTCTGCCTTAGCCTCCTGAGTGCTAGGATTACAGGTATACAGGTGTGTATCACTATACTTTACTTAAACTGCCCCCCCCGCCCCCGTCATTTTCCGTAAAATTTTATAGTAACCTGTAGAGTAGCTTTTGGGTGTATATATAGGACCTTACTAATATCTTCTGCCTTTTTTTTTTTTTTTTTTTTTTTTTTTTGAGACAGGGTCTTGCTATATAGTTTAGGCTGGCCTTGAACTCAGGCTGGGCTGGAACTTATAGCAGTCCTCCTGCCTCAGCCTCCTGAGTGCAGGGATTACAGGCGTGTGCCACACCTGGCTCTTCTGGCATTTGTGGGGGCGGGTATCAGGACTTGAACTCAGGACTTTGTGCTTGCCAGGCAGGCACTGCACCACTGAGCTATATCCCTGATCCACTTCTGGCATTTTGAGGCTTCTTATTTCTATTAAGTTCTAGTTGTCTGGTGGTCAAGTTTTTTCTGTTTTATTTTTTAACTTCAAAATTTAGCAGCTAACAGGACATGGTGATGCACACCTGTAATCCCAACACTCGGGAGGTTGAGGCACGAGGATCACTTTGAGTTTAAGCCCAGCCTAAACTGCATAGTGAAACCCTGTCTCAAAAAAAAAAAAAAAAAAAATAGTAGTTAAAAATCTGTTGAAGTCTATGGCAGTTTCCGCAAACATTTACCATGTGTAGTTTTAGCTGTCATCAAATTTTGTTTTGTTCACGCCTGGCAGTAGTAATCATTGTGAATTGGATACAAAGCTGTCAGCCTGGACTGATTTCTCAACTTAATTCACAAGAACCTTGTGTGCAGTTTTGTGAGTCAGGAGAGAAAAACATGCAGAGACGGGAGGTAAAGTGCTGGCTCTGGCGGCTGCTGAGTTCTCAGGATCAAAGGGCTCCCTGTCCGCAGGAGGAGGTCAAGACCACTTTGAGGTCCCAAGAGTTCTTATTTCCCCACAAGGCTGCAGAACATCAGACATTATGATCTTTTAAACCCATCTGAGAGTGCAAAACATCCCATGCTTATTTTAATTTGTAGCCATTTTTTTAAAAAGCTGATTACCTCTCCTCAAATTCAGCTGTCACTTGATTGCTGTGACTCACCAGGCCTGCCTATCCCTGGCCCTCTGTTCTGTGGGATTCTTAATATTTTTCGTATTGCTTATGAGTCTTAGGGCTGGGGATATAGCTTAGCTTTGCAAGCGCCTGCCTGGCAAGCACAAGGTCCTGACTTTGATCTCTGGTACCAAAACCAAAACAGAAACAAAAACAGTTGGGCATGGTGATGTACTCCTGTAATCCCAGCACTTCGGAGGCTGAGGCAGGAGGATTGTTGCAAATTCAAGACCAGCCTGGGTTACAAAGTGAACCCAAAGCCAGTCTGAACTGCATAGTGAGACCCTGTCTCAAAGAGAAAACAAAAAAACAATCCTATACCCCTTTACCTGGATTTTCTGCTTCTGTTGTATCCACTTGCTTTTTCATTCTCCTTCTCTCTTTAAATATGTACATATATATATATACACACACACACATATTCATGTATGTGTGTACATCATATATGTATGTGTGCATGTATTTATATGGGTTTTTAACCTGGAACATTTTTAAATTGAAAGTGTTATGATACTTCACAGTAAAATGTTTCATTTTCTTTCATAACCACAGTACAATCATCAAAATCAAGAAATTTAAAAGGAGTGGCAGCCGGGCGTGGTGGCACACACCTTTAATCCCAGCACTCCGGAGGCTGAGGTAGGAGGAGCATTGTGAGTTCCAGGTCGCCTTGGGCTACAACGCAAGCTCAAGGCCGGCCTGAGCTACATAGTGCGACCCTGCCTCAAAAAATCAGGGCTGGGAGTTTGGCTCAGTGGCTTAAGCGCCTGCCCTGGCAGGTGCGAGGTTGTGAGTTCAATCCCCAGTGCTGCAAAAATAAATAAATAAATAAATAAAAGGGGTGGCAGTGCACACCTGTAATCATAGCATACCAGAGGCTGAAGAAGGAGAATCACAAATTTGGGGCCAGCCTGGATACACAGCTAAAAACCTATCTGCTGGGTGTGGAGATGCATGCCTGTCATCCCAGCACTCCAGAGGCTGAGGCGGTAGGATCACTTGAGTTTGAGTACAGCCTGAACTGTAGAGTGAGACCCTGCCTCAAAAAGACCCTATCAGGAAAAAATAAACGAATAATATTAAAAGAGCTGGGGATATAGCTCAGCAGTCTGTAGATTTGATTCCTACTATCAAAAAAAGGAAAAGAAATGTATCATGGAGACAGTGATAAATGTAGTTTTTTTCCTGCAGGCTGACATATAGTAAGCAAGTATCCACCACTGTGCTCTGTTGCCTGCCCATCCCACTACAGCATTATCAAAGACAATTCAAGTCTGTGTCAGTGTAAACATTGTATCAACAAAAGGGAAGAAAATGAAATTGCTCATTCTTCACCATGCAGGTTTGCTGTTAATGTGTACCCTCCAATGTTTTGTCTTTTGTCTTTATATACTATAGATGTTTGTGTGTAGCATGTCACATGCCTGCATATATGTTCCTGTATGTTGTCTCTCATCTTGCTGAAGGCACAGCCTAAGGGAACAATTCTCAACCCAGGTGTGGTGACAGGGTTTTCCTGCCAGCTGACATCTGTGAGGTGTCTCAGGAATTTGTCACAAATGTTAAAGGAGGTACTACAGTTTGGGAGTCATTTCCTTTAAAACTCTAGAGTGGCCATGTGTAGTGGCATGTGCCTCTAATTAGGAGGCTGAGGCAGGAGGATCACTGCAAATTTGAGGCCAACTTGGGCTACATAGTGAGTTCAGGGCCAGCCTCAATTACCTATCAAGGCTCTGTCTCAAAAGAACATTTGTCTTCAATCCCCGGTGCCGCAAAAAAAAAAAAAAAAAAAAAAAAAAGACAAAAAAAAAAAAAGAACATTTGTCTTTTTGCTAATGTAGTGACCCACGCCTGTTCTGTAATCCCAGCACTAGGGAGGCTGTGGAAGATTTGCTGTGAGTTCAAGGCCAGTCTGGGTTTTGAAAACAAAACGAACAAATGCTATCTAGGGTGAATTCAAGCTACACCCGTAACATTCTCATTTCTGTAGTTCTGAGAACTTTTTGAATTTTTTTTTTCCTTTTTCTTTTTTTGTTCTCTTGAGACAGAGTATCACTATGTAGTTCATGCTGGCCTTACACTATGTAACCCAGGTTGGCCTCAGACCAGTGGTGATCCTCCTGCCTTAGCCTCCTGAGTGCCGGTATTATAGATGCACACCACATCTGTTAAAAAAAAAAATTGCTTTTTAAAAATTTTTGTGGTGAGAGAACAATGGCTGCAGCACCAAACAAGCCCAGTCTGGGGACTGGCGCCATGCATGGGCCTGCAGCGAACTGGAAACAACCAGACCCCAGCCCCTTCCTGCATGAGGGCTGGCAGACAAGAAGTAGCATCCCTGCCCCCAGCCCCAAGCAGCTAGCTTATCTGGAGAAACACAGACTGCGATGATAGCTATGGAGGTGAAATGCAATTGGATGCCTGTGGCGCTTTGGTGTTTCACTAACATTGCAGGTCTAGGGTCAGTGGTCTGATCATAGGTTCAGAGGATGTCGCTAAGCAGTGTGTCATCTAGTGCGGAATATCCTCCTGAGCGTTGTGACCATTGTTGATTCCCTGTGGTCTTGTTTTGAGGTCCTATGTCATTTTCATTGTTTTGTTGGGTTGGGTTTTATTCTCTTTTGTTTTATGTTAAATGCCATGGCAGAAGTTACTTCAAAGATAGCAAGATATATTATGGTAGCCATTTTGGATTTACTATTGGCTTGTTTTGATGTCCTTTATCACATTCATTGTTTTGTTTTTATTGTTTCTATTCTATTCTGTTCTGTTTGATTTATAGTATGCCTGAAGTTACCTGCAGCAAGAGGCATTATGGTAACTACTGTTGATTTCATAATGTTTTGAAGTCCTGTATCTCTTACACTGGTTTTGATTGCTTTTATTGTTATATACTCTTTAAAATTAAAAAAAAAAAAATTGTGGCACTGGGAATTGAATCCAGGGCCTTCACACTGAGCTGCTCCCCATCTGTCTTTAAAATTTTTGTTTTTAATGTTGAGACAGGGTCTCAGTAAATTGACCAGGTTGGCCTCAAACTTGTAATCTGCCTGCTTAGCCTCTTGAGTAGCAGGGATTACAGTCCTGTGCCCAACTCAGATATTTTAGTGTTGCAACTCCACTTCCTTCCTTGACCTGAACAGCTCAGGCAATGTGTATGGATCTTCCAAGACCGTTTTTTTTCCTTGGGTGTCAGGGATTGAATTTATGAGCTTGCGCTTGCCAGGCAGGCACTGTGCCACTGAGCTATATCCCTGGCTCAAGACCTTTTCCTGAGCATTCAACCCTGTGTACACACAGAAACACATCCATTTTGTTTTGTTTTCCTTTTTTGTTTCTTGAGACAGGGTCTCACTATGTAATTCGGTCTGGACTTGAATTCACCATTTAACCCAGGCTGGTCCTGAACTCTGTGTAATCCTGCCTCAGCCTCCTGAATGCTGGGATTACAGGCGTGCACCATCATGCCTGCCTCAGAAACACAGATTTTGTGAGCATTTATTCTTGCTTTTGGTCATAGAGATTTTCCATGTGGTAAAGATAGAGCTCCAAATGACTAAATGCTTTTTGCTATTTGGTATTCAGATGCCCTTTGACTTAGGGGCTTCTTTCAGTAAACCCAGTATAAGTTGAAAACACCTTAAATTGAAAATGTATTTGATAGATCTGATTTAGCCAGGTGTGGTGGTGTATACCTGTAATCCCAGCTACTCGGGCAGCTGAAGCAGGAGGATCACAAATTCAATGCCAACCCTGGGCACCTTCATCCAACTGTTTTTCTGAGACAGAGTCTTGCTATGTAGTTCACCCAGGCCTCAAACTCATGGCGCCTTCCTGCTTCAGCCTCCCAAGTGCTAGAATTATAGGAATGGACCACCACACCTGACTGAAGATTTTCTTAAAGGAGCTGTAGTGTAGCTTATTGGTGAAATCTGTGCCTAGCATGTGTGGAGCCTTGGGTTTAATTACCAGGACCACAAAAATAAATAAAAATGGGCCCGCCCCCTTGAACATCCTAGCTCAGCCCAGCCTACCTTAAATGTGCTCAGAATGCTGACAGCGGCCTCCCATTGGGCAAAATCTCCTAACTACAAGGCCTATTTGACTTGACAAGCATTTTTTGAGGCAGGGTCTCTCTGTGTTGCGCAGGTTGGTCACGGTCTTGTGACTGGAGGGTCCTCCTGCCTTAGGATCCCGATGCCACCACACCCAGTTTGCAAAAGCTGTGAGAACACAGTGCTCACCAGCTGTCCCCCAGGAGTCTCAAGGGCCACGCTGGGAGGGAGACACAGAGAATCTGCGGGTGCGTCTCCACACGGCTGTGCGGCGGACCAGTCATGATGGAGCCGTCCTGGGCGAAGGACTGCGCTTCCTCCCTCCCGAGGAACGTTTAGGTTCTTTTGTGTTCTTTGTCACCAAGAACGTGGACACTCTTCAACTGCTAGACAAGCAGAAAGGAAAGAGCAGCCTTGGGGCGCAAGAGGGAGCCCCAGCGGCCCGTGGATGGTGTTGTCCCGTCCAGTTTGCGTCGCGGCTCCCAGGCCAGAGTCCCGGGACGCTCAGGGACAAACCTGAATGTCAGGTGAAATGTAGGGGGTGGGGCGGACAGAAGCAAAGGCAGAACAAGCATGGGCTGGAGAAGGCCTTACGGAGGAGGTGGTGGACTGTGTGGGGCCAGGCAGGAAATGCTTAAGCACCAAGGGCCATGCTCCCCTCTTTTGCCATGTAGCTCAGAAGGTGCCACAGCCAATGCGTGAAGGAGCAGGGCTGTGTCCCAACACAACTGCTGACATTTGATTTTTGTTTCGTTTGTGGTGCTGGTGATAGAACCAAGGGTCTGTGCACGCTAGATGAGCACAAGCTCTATCACTAAGCTACATCTTCAGGGATCCTCCTGCCTCAGCCTCCCAAGTAGTTGGGATTATACATGCACACCAATATACCCTGCCTATGTTTTACAATTTTTATATCTCATGAAGCTATATTCACTTTTTAATTTTTTCATTCATCTAAAAAATGTGTAACCATTCTCAGCTGGGGCTCTGTCAACCTAAAGTGAACTACAGGGTGAACAATACTGTTTTTATTGCGGCACCGGGGATTGAACTCACAAACTCGCACCTGCTAGGGCAGGCGCTTAAGCCACTGAGCCAAACTCCCAGCCCTGGTTTTTTGAGGCAGGGTCGCACTATGTAGCTCAGACCAGCCTTGCACTTGCGTTGTAGCCCAAGCCGGCCTCGAACTCACAACGCTCCTCCTACCTCAGCCGCCCGAGTGCTGGGATTAAAGGTGTGCACCACCACGCCCGGCTTGTGAGCAATACTGTTAAAGGAGGCTGAGTCAGCGTTGCTGTGAATTCAAGGCCAACCTCGGCTGGGTAGTTCAAGGCCAGCCTACACTACATAGCGAGACCCTGCCTCAAAAACAGAACAAAAGAAAGAACACACCCTTCTAAGTCACATCCCCAGTGACCTACCTCCAACCAGGCCAGACCCCCTAACAGTACATGTGGCCTCTGAAATCATCACTGGGGGAATTCAGATTATCTTTAAACATATGAGGCTTTGGGCAAACATTTTAGATCTAAACCGTAACATCTACATCAGCCATTTCTGGGGCCAATCAGGAGGTAGCCGGTCTGGTGGACACCGCCTCTACGGATGGAGGGTTCCGGCGATGGTTCGGGGCACGCATGCGTGGGCTCCGCCCACCGACTGCAGGCTTCTCTTTCTTGTGCCTGGGGTGGAAGCCCTAGGGAGGAGACGGTGCACGCTGAGCGGTGTCACAGGGAACAGCAGGCTGGAGGTGATCATTCCGTCACACCTGTCAGCAGGCAGAGGGGCCAGATGGGGTACGACAAGGCCTTGGGTGTCTCACAGCATGGCCTGGGGACCTCATCCAGGCCGGGTAGATTCTGAGCGGTGCTCACTACAGAGAGAAGGCTGGCTTGGGCCCAGGGCAGGAGTCACCTCAGGGTGGTGGATCTCAGGGTGGATGCTCGGGGCCAGAGCCCAACATCCTCAGAGCTCCTGGAAGATTGTTTTCACCATGATCTGCAGTGAGAAAGGAAGACACAGGTATGGTGACGCCACGCCTATAATCCCAGCACTCGGGAGGCTGAGGCAGGATGATTGTTTCAAATTCGAGACCAGCCTGGGCTACAAAGTGAGCCCAAGTCCAGCCTGAACCACATATCAAGCCCCTATCTCAAAAAGACAAAAAATTTAAAAAATGAAAATTTAAAAATAAGCATTTATGTTGCCAAATTCATCTATTCCTTCCTTTATGTAGTTGGCTTTTTTTTTTTCCTGACCCTTAGGGCACTGAGGCAACTTTTTTCATCAACTCCCAAGCACTGGTATGAATCCGGGCATGGTAATGCACGCCTGTGATCCCAGCACCAGGGAGGCTGAGGCAAGAGGATTACTTGCAAGTTCCAGGCTGGAACTACACAGTGAGTTCAGGGCCAGCCTTTTTTGAGACTCCATCTCAAAAGAAAGCAAGAAAGCAAGGAAAGAAGGAAGGAGAAAGGAAGGAAACAAAGACAAAGAAAGAAAGAAAGGGGAGGAAGGAAGGAAGGAGGGCAAGAAGGAAAGAAAGAAAACGAAAGGACAAAAGAACAAAGGAAAGAAAGAAAGAAGAAAAGAGAAAACCCAAGTGCAGAGATTTCAGGCATGTACCGCCCTGCCCATCCTGGGTTTGGCTTTTGCCTTTAAAAGCCTAGACCCACTCACTCCTTCCACCCAGCTGAGGCCAAAAGTGGATCCCACCAGGGCCCAGCAGCCGCAGGTGAAGAGGTGGGGTGCAGGCGAGGTGGCCCTTCCGTGTGTCCCTGCCTCCCACTCCTGTAAGTGAGGGGCAAGGACAGGACCCAAACCACTCCCCAGGGCAGGAGCCCTACCTGGATGACCACGAAGTCCTCCTTGGTCAGATCCTCAATGATACTGAAGTGATCCACATCGGGCAGCTTTTTAAACGAGGCCTCCCATCCTCCTCGGCACAGGGTCTGTGGGGGAGAGCAGGGCAGGGCGGGCCTCAGGCACGGGAGGGAGGCAGCCCTGCAGCCCAGCCCGGCTCACACACGCGTGGCGGGCACTCATCCTGCCTTCACTGAATAAAACTGATGGTCTTGGGTCCATCTGTGCCAAATGAGAACGAGGAGCAGACTGTGTGAGCCCTGCCACCAGCCCCGGGCCAGTTGCCGGCCGGAAGTACCTGGCAGAACTCCCGGGACTGTCGGTGAAACTCCGGGGACTCGTGCTCCCCCACCATCAGCAGGACAGGGCAGGCTGGGGCCGTGGGCTGTGCCGGGGCCGCGTCCAGGCGCCGCTGTGGGCTGTTCCTCTGCGCATCCTCCCTGGAGCCGGGTGGGACGGGTCAGTACAGGGGTGCCGAGCCCACGGTGGCGAGAGGAGGGCAGGGCAGGCGACTCACAGGGTCATGAGGAGAAGGGTGTTCTCTGGGGTGGACACGAGGGGCTCCAGGTCATACAGCCCACTCAGCAGGAAGAGGCCTGTGAGGTTGGGAGCACGGGATCTGATGGCGTGAGAGGGAACGAGCCCACCCTCCACACCAGGGGAGCAGGAAAGAAAGCCCGGGCCCCACGGTTCGGAGCCGGCCTCCAGGCGAAGCCACTCAGGATTTCCGGCAGCTGCCCCTAACCTGCCACCCAGCGTGGAGGGCCGAGCTGCCAGCCAGGCGCAGTCCTCACGTTACCTCTCAGGTTGGGCACCACTCCGTGCCCAGTCCAGCTGGCCAGGAGCATCATGCTGGCCAGGTGGGCTCCAGCAGAGTGTCCACACAGGTAGATCCCCCTGAGAGGGGCAGACACAGAGCCGGCTTTGTACCTTTCCCACGGTCCCCCCACCCAGGCCGTCCACCAGGGTCAGCGGTGCCACTCACTCATTGCGCGGGTACTGCTTCTGGATGAACACCACGCTGTGGGCCACCTGCTCGACCATCTGGTCCAGGGTCCCTAAACAGACAGCACACACCATGTCAGGACCCAGGAGGGGCTCTCTTCCCACAAAGCCCTTGAACCTGCAGGCAGTACCCTTGTCACCTTTGGGGGCTACGTCATAATCCACTATCGCCACAGCCACTCCCTGTGTGGTCAGCGGGTTAACCATGAAGGCTGACTGGTCTTTACTGCAGAAACACAAAGAGGTGACACCTAGATGTCACAACACTCGGTTGTGACACTGCTCCCCCTACATCCAGACATGCCCCGTGGCACGAGTCCCATACTCTGTCTTCACGCAACCCTCGAGAACCCAGGGACTTTAACCTCTGACACTTTGTCCCTCATGTGGAATAGAGGGGTAATTTTGTGCCCTCTATGGAACAAAATTGCCCCTATATTGCATGGACACACTCTCTTCTTAAATTTAAAATGACCAATGACCCAGTTGCCTGGGACCTTCCCTTTCTATAGTTTTAAACACCAAAACTCCATGTTCAGGTTCCATGCAAAAGGGCCAGGGGTCACTTTGGTTTTCCCTTGATGAAACGGCCAACCCAGCACACATCTCACTGGGTGTGACAAGTTGAACTGTGGTTCCCCCCGCCACCTGAAGACACAGCTTGTGAGTGTGTCCTTATTTGGAAACAGGGTGCTTGCAAACAGAACTGGGAGTCTTGAGATCAGGTCACCCTGGATTAGGTTGGGTCGCAAATCCAGTAACTGGCTGGAGAAGGAAAAAGAGAGGGAGATTTGAGGCAGACACACCACAACTGACCACCAGAAGGTGGAGGCAGAGAATGGGGTGACAAAGCCACAGCCAAGAGCGTCTGGGTGCAGCAGAAGCGGAAGAGGCAGAAGGACCGTCCCTGATGCTCTCTGGAGAGCACGGCGCCAGGACTCCCGACTTCTGACTTCTGGCCCCCGGAAGTGTGAGCAAATCCAATGCTGCTGCCAGAAGCCATAGCTCACGGTGGCTTGTCACAACAGCCCCGGGACGTTTGTACGTCAGGGACAGGTGAGTCTTCCTGGTGGACCATGCATCCAGACTGCCCTGCTTACCTTCCGCTCTGCCAGTACCCGCCATGGAAAAACAGGAAGAACGGCAAGGCTGGAAGACAAACAGCGCTGCGTGAGCGGCTCCGAACTGGCTCTGCCGCGGGTGGCCAGCCGGCCTGGGCTCACCTTCTGACTCCTTATCAGGGAAGTAGATGTCCATTCTGTCCCCTTGGCCATCTCCATAGGGCACATGCAGTTGGCACCTCCTGCTGGCCTGGGCGTTCTTGGTGGCTGCCTCAGGAGAGAGACAAGTCACTGTCAGTATGGGGTCAGGTGGCAGCAGGAGAAACTTTTGTGCTGTAAGCCTGCCTGGGGTGATGGGTCAGCTTCAGTCATGAGGACAGGACGACAAAGCTTTTAGAAAAGAAAGCAGGAGAACCTCATGACCTTGGAGTGGACAAAGGACCCCAAACACACCAAAAGGGAAGGACTGAAAACAGGTACGAAAATACCATGTACGTGATCTATATAACCAACCAATCCCCCTTCCTTCCTTTCCTCCATCCACATGTATGATACTGAGCTACAATTACCAGCCCTTTCTTAAAAGAAAAAAAAAGTATATATATATATATATATACACACATATAGTCGGGCATGGTGGCGCACACCTTTAATCCCAGCACTCGGGAGGCTGAGGTAGGTGGACTGTTGTGAGTTCAAGGCCCGCTTGGGCTACAACGTGAGCGCAAAGCTGGCCTGAGCTACATAGTGCGAACCTGCCTCAAAAAACTAGGGCCGGGAGTTTGGCTCAGTGGCTTAAAAAGACGCCTGTCTGGCAGGCGTGAGGCTGTGAGTTTGATCCCCGGTGCCGCAGGAAAAAAAAAAAAAAAATATATATATATATATATATATATATATTGGATTTAGAGTATAGTATTGCTACATTGCTCAAACTGGCCTCAAACTTAAGATCCTCCTGCCTCCCCCTCCCAAGTAGCTAGGAGTAAAGGCCCGGATCAAATAAGGCATCTTTTAGTATCACTTCTTGGGGCTCCCTTTAGCCTGGAGCTGAGGAACAGAGCCACACTGATCACAAGAGAGGAACTTGAAAAACCTAGAAGACTGTATTCTTGCTATACTGTTACTAGTTATGGACTGAAGTGCCAGGGGTGGTGGCATTTGCCTTTGATCCCAGCACTTGGGAGGCTGAGGCAGGAGGATTACAGTGACTTCAAGGCCAGCCTGGGCTACATAGTGAGTTCAAAGACAGCCTCAACTACATAGTGAGACCCTGTCTCAAAAAATCACAAATAACTTCAGTTATGGGCTGAAGTATACGTGCACGTGTGTGTCTCCCATTCATACGTCCATCCCCCAGGACCTCACAATGTGACCTTCCATAGAAACAGGGTCATGGCAGATATAACCAGTGAAGGCAGTCATTAGAATGGACCCCTAAGCCAACATGACTGATGTCCTCACACAAGAAAGAAGTCTGGGGGCTGGTGCTGGGCTGGGGCTGTAGCTCAGAGCTAAAGCACTTGCTTAGCATGCACAAGGCCCCTGGGTTCCATGTCCAGTGCCACAGGGGGAAAAGAAAAGAAATTTGGGCCCAGACACACACACACGTACACGTCCAGGGTGCACAAGGAGCTGCCCAGAGCTGGAGGAGAGGCCTGGGACAGCTCGGGGAGCCCACCTACAGCTTGCTGGCAGACCTGTGGCCCCTATAGGCCTGCAACCTGGGGCCTGGTGTGGGCACCAGGGGAACTCGGCATTGGCCCGAGCTGAAGAAAGGACGGCCCATCTCAGCATAAGGCACCCGAGCGCTCGGGCCGGTGCTTAGGTCTTCACCCAGTGTCCCTCTTCTGGAACAATGGACCCAGCACCTACCCAAGAGAAGCATGGCTTTCTCTTTCAGCCTGCTGTGGTCCCCAAGGTTGGGACTAGGAAGGAGCCCTTTCTGAGGTCCGGGACCTGCTTGTGAATGTGGGTGTGGGAGGATCTCACCGACGCTATTTGCTGATTTTTCAAACATATAAACACTAGCCGGACGTGGTGGCATATGCCTTTAATCCCAGCACTCGGGAGGCTGAGGTAGGAGGATCACTGTGAATTTGAGGCCAGTCTTGACTACACAGCAAGACCTTGTCTCAAAAAATACCCCAAAACAGAACAATAATAATAAAACTAAGGGAAAAAGTTGGCACTTCCTGATCTAAACTGAAAGGCAATGCAGTCCCAGCCGCAGCAGGCCTTCATCAGCACAGCCACGTCGCCCTCCTCCGACACTGAAAACTCCGAGAAACCTCAGGCTAGGGGGCAGCTCAGGGGGCAACAGGCGGGAGATCAGCTGCCATGCAGGGACAAAGAACAAGGCGACCCACAGCCCCCCAAAAGTGTGCACGCCACCAGCTGATCAGGCTGGAACACAGGAGGGCTCCCACAAGGCAACCCGGAATAAAGCTCGTTGGGAAGCAAAACTTGGATTTCTATTCCTCACCACCCAGAGAGCCACATCTATGGGAAACGTCTGGGGTTGGAGGGTTCTATGGAGTGAAGCACTTGCGATCCTTCCCTAGACGGGATGTCAGGCGGTTTTCTAACCGGCTAAGAGCATCCAGCCAGTGAGGCGTCCCAGTTCCGGGCTCTCTGACCAGGAGTTGTGTCTACAGAGAGAAACCCAGTAGGTGGGGAGGAGACGGCACTGGTACTGACGGAGGGCTACTACACAGCCTCTAATGGCTCTGCTCCACCAGGGGAGGCCTGACCCGACAGCAGAACAGGATCCCACAGGGACACCTTGGCATGAATCTTGAAAACGTGCTGAATGAAATAAGCCAGACACCAAAGGCCACGCAGCACATGCTGGTTTTTTTGTTTGTTTGTTGTTCGTTTGTTTGTTTTGTTTTGTTTTTAGCTCAGGCTGTTCTCAAACTCTTGGCGATTCTCCTGTCTCAGCCTCCCGAGTGCTGGGATTACAAGTATGTCCCACCATGCCCGACAGCTTGGGGCTCTATTTACATGAAACATCTGGAACAGGTAAATCTGTGGAGCAGAAAGCAGTTGGCAGTGGTCAGGGGCCGGGAGTGGGGCACAGGGAGTGGCTGCTCGACCCAAGGGGGTTTCCTGTTAGGATGATAAGAAGGTTTTGGAATTCCGAAACGGCTACAGTCACATAACATGATGAACGTACAAAAGCTGCTAGATTGTACACTTTAAAATGGCTAAAATAGCGATTTCTGAGTTATGTGCATTTTTATCACAGTTAAAAAAAAAGACAAAGGTTTGCATTTTGTGTGCTTTCCTTTTCTTCCTTTCATTTTTCTAGTGCACTGGAAAAAGCTCTACTTAGCCAAGCAAAACAGAGCCCAGGAAGTCCCAGAGACTGTCAATCACGATGCTCCACCCATTCACCCTCTCCGGTGATTGGCCCCACTAGGGGTGGGAGTGACATGAGCCAAGGAAGCAGGAAATACTTCCGGGCAAGATTAGGGCCCATGGTAACCTGGCGAGGCAGGCCTGAAGTACCGGTGCACCCAGCGTCCCCAGGGAAGCAGGACCCTTTTACTGCTGAACAAACGGCCTTGGCACAGGGCACGCCTGAGTCACGGCATCGTCTTGGCCTAGACTTGCCAGGCTTTGCAAGCAGATGCCCTGAAAAGCAATTTAGTGGGGCCCTAAACAAGACGGAACACCATAGAAAAGAGCAGCGCCTACACCAAGAAGTATTTTGTGCCCATTTTTTTTTTTTCCTGTGGCACCGGGGATCAAACTCACAGTCTCACGCCTGACAGGCGCTTAAGCCACTGAGCCAAACTCCCGGCCCTAGTTTTTTGAGGCAGGGTCGCACTATGTAGCTCAGGCCGGCCTTGCGCTCATGTTGTAGCCCAAGCCGGCCTCGAACTCACACCGCTCTTCCTACCTCAGCCTCCCGAGTGCTGGGATTAAAGGCGTGCGCCACAACGCTGGGCTTTTGTGCCCATTTTTAACATATAGCTGTGTAGTAAAGATGTAAGCCAGGCGTGGTGGTGCATGCCCATAAACCCAGTATTCCTGAGGCTGAAGCAGGAGTATCTCCACAAGTTCAAGGCTAACCTGAGCTACACAGTGAGTTCCAGGCCAGCTTAGAATACAGAGCAAGACCCTGTCTCCAAAACCACAATAATACAGTGTAAGTACATTCACGTTATTGGGCAACCATCTCTACCAGCCATTTCCAGAACTTTGGCACCTTCCCTAACGGGAATTTGTCTTCATTAAACATTAACTCCCTTCACAATCCCTGAAAACCAGCATTCTTCACATGAATTTGACTACTCTAGTAACCTAAAACCATTTTGGAGGAAACATATACTATTTATCTCTTTGCTTCTGGACAAAACATATACAAACAGCAATTTGTAAAATGAGTTTAGTAGGGCCAGGAGTATAACACTTGCCTAGCAAGTGCAAGGCCCTCGAATCAATCCCCAGCACCGCCAAATAAAGAAAAAATTAAATAAATAGATAAATAAAATAAAATGTAGTCTTCTTATGGAAGACCATGGTAAAGCATATTTAAGCCTGGTGCAGTGGTGTACACCTATAATCACAGTCGCTCAGGAGGCTGAGGCAGGAGAATCGCCAAGTCTGAGGCCAACCTGGGTACAACAAGAAATGAAGGACAAAGGGCAAAGGCCTGAGCAACACTAAATAAACTAAGTGAAGGAACAGCCAGACGAGATAAGCCTCGAGGGAGGTGAGACCAAGGGCTCTTAAAATCCACTGGCGAGGAGGGGAGACTGCAGCAAAGCAGCCCCCTGCCTTTCTGCACACATCCTGCAGCCCCTCCTCCCGTCGCCCCCCAGAGGGCTGTATATATTTATGCAGTGCCCTGGGACCTCCCTGCGTCCTCCTGCCCCCCTCATCCAATGAGGGCTCTGTTCTTGTTCTAATAATCACACATCTGGGCCTTCCCACCCGCTGCTGTACTCTGTCCCAGAGCAGGAGAGAGCTGGTTCCACGTTCCGTGCCCAATGTGGGGTCTTCATCCTCTTTTCGGAGAGGTAAGTGTGGAGGAAAGGCCGAACACATGCTCACCACTCAGTCTTTCTCTGTCCCTTTTTTTTTTTTTTTGGAACGCAGGATCTCACTATGTACTTGAACTCACTATGATGTAGCCCAGGCTGGTCTCCAACTCCTGGAGATCCTTTTGCCTCTGCCTCCCAAGGGCTGGCACTGTATGTGTGTGTCACCACATCTGGGTGTCAGAGCCCTCTCTTAAACCTTCTTGAAGAATGGAGCTATGAACTGTGTGGTGGCTCATGCCTATAATCCCAGCACTTGGGAGGCTGAGGCAGGAGAATTGAAGTCAGTTTGACGCCAGCCTGGGCTACATTGTGAGTTTAGGGCCAGTCTGAACTACACGGTGAGAGCTTGTCTCAAAAACAAAACAACAACAAATCTATAGGGTAAATTTTGTTTGGTTGGTTTTTTTTGGTACCGGGGATCGAACTCAAAACCTCGTGCCTGCCAGGCAGGCACTTAGGCCACTAAGCTAAATGCCCGGCCCTATTTTTTGAGACAGGATCTCACTATGCAGTTCAGGCTGCCACCACGCTCGGTTTAGGGTAAACTTTTGAGTATACATTCGACTGTTGTGCACAACTCCTTTGTACTGCCTTCCGTTAATAAAAATTAAGATAGTCATGTGCCTAGAAAAAGGATGATTGTTCTGGATATAAACGACAGACGTCTGTGGGACTGGGGGTGCTCCCTAGGCTGGTCATGACAGAAAGGAAGACAAGCTGCAGGCTTGGGTAGGGCCCCATATGCAGTGTGACCTCAAGATAAGGTGGGCGGGTTCGGGGCAGGGGCACAAGGGCAGCATCTGACCACGGATCAGCTCACAGAGCCTGATCTTAGCGGACCCGGAAAGGATCACAGTTATTGTTTTCTCTTTCCCTAAAAGTTCACAAGAGAGATCCTAAAGACATACAGTGCATCTTAAACACTGACAAATACTAGCTCAGCTGAGCATGGAAGCGCACACCTATAAGCCCAGCACTTGGGAGGCAGAGGCAAGAGGATCGCCTCGAGTTTGAGGCCAGCCTGAACTACACGGAGAGACCCTGTCCAAAAAAAAATAAAATTACTACAGTGTTTGTCTCCCAAATGTCACCTTTAGGTTTTATTTTCTAAAGTTAGGGAATTTATAAAGTCTTTAAAGAATTTTAGGGCCAGGGATATAGCTCAGTGTCACGGCAGCACAGTGCCTGCCAGGCAAGTGTGAGGTCATGAGTTTGATTCCCAGGACCAAAAAAAACAAAAAGAATTTTCTGAGGCAGGAGAATCCTTGTGAGTTCAAGACCAGCCTAAGCTACAAAGTGAGTTCAAGGCCAGCCTGAACTGCATAGTGAGACCCTGTCTCAAAAAATAGGGCTGGGGATTTAGCTCAGTGGCCTAAGCGCCTGCCTGGCCAGCGTGAGGTTGTGAGTTCGATTCCTGGTACCCAAAAAAAAAATTTTTTTTTAAAAGGTTGGGTTTTCTCCAAGTGTAAATTAAAAGGATAAAAAGACAAGGCTTTTAAAGTTGGCTTTAAGCCAGGCGTGGTGGCACACGCCTTTAATCCCAGCACTCGGGAGGCTGAGGTAGGAGGAGAGTTGTGAGTTGAGGCTGGCTTGGGCTACAATGCGAGCACAAGGCCGGCCTGAGCTACATAGTGCGACCCTGCCTCAAAAAAACTAGGGCTGGGAGTTTGGCTCAGTGGCTTAAGCACCTGTCTGGCAGGCTCAAGGTTGTGAGTTTGATCCTCGGTGCTGCAAAAAATAAATAAATGAATAAATAAATAAATAAAGTTGGCTTTAAAATAATGAAAGGTAGTGAACAAATATCCCAACAAGTCTCTACAGCTCTACAGTGAACAAATGCCTGCCACTCTTTTCTGTGACAAGGTATTCTTTTTTTTTTGTACTAGGGATCGAACTCATGATCTCATGCTTGGCAGGCAGGCGTTTATGCCACTGATCTAAATCCCCAGCCCCTGTGACGAGGTATTCTATAGTAAAATAAAAATTTAAATACACTTTGAAAGATAAAAGAACCCAATGGTTCTAACCTAAATATGCCAACATAATTGTTATGCTAAAATGTTATGTTTGTTCTTGGTTTCATTTTTCCCTGTAAAACTTTATGACTGAGCCCAGCTTGGTGGCCTATGCCTTTAATCCCAGCACTCGGGAGGCTGAGGTAGGTGGAGCATTGTGAGTTCGAGTCCAGCTTGGGCTACAACGTGAGCACAAGGCCAACCTGAGCTACATAGTGCGACCCTGTCTCAAAAAACTAGGGCTGGGAGTTTGGCTCAGTGGCTTAAGCGCCAGCCTGGCAGGTGGGAGGTTGTGAGTTTGATCCCCGGTGCCACAAAAAAACAAAACAAAACAAAAAAAACCTTATGACTTTTATCTGGTACTAGTCTATAAAAATTTGACTTCTGCTGGGCATGGTGGTGCATGCCTTTAATTCCAGCACTCGAGAGGCTGAGGTAGGAGAAGCGTTGTGAGTTTGAGGCCAGCTTAGGCTACAACACGAGCTCAAGGCCGGTCTGAGCTACATAGTGCAACCCTGTCTCTAAAAACTAGGGCTGGGAGTTTGGCTCAGTGGCTTACACTCCTGTCTGGTAGGTTTGAAGTTATGAGTTCAATCCCCGGTGCCACAAAACAACAACAACAACAACAAAAAAAATTGACTTCTAAGACAATTGTGGTTAAAATTTACATAATGGTTCTCTGGTCATACTTCATATTTCTTTTCTATTTCTTTTTTTCTTTTTTGAGAGAAGGTCTCACTGTGCAGTTTAGGCTGGCCTTGAACTCACAGTGATTCTCCTGCCTCAGCCTCCCAAGTGCTGGGATTACAGGTGTGCTCCAGAGCAAGAGACAGCTGGTTCCATGAGCAACTTAAGAGAGACCCTGTCTCAAAATAAAATAATAAACAGGGTTGGGGATGTGACTCAGTGCTCCCTGGCTTCACTGGCCAGTTTTAAAGTAAAGCATGCCTATGATCCCAGCACTTGGGAGGCTGAGGCAGGAGGATGGCCATGAGTTTGAGGCCGTCCTGGGCTACATAACAAGACTCTGTCTAAAAAAAAAAAAAAAAAAAAAGTCAGTGGGGACCTGTGTTAATTAAATGAAAAGAAAAAAAAATATTGCTTTGGAAAGCCAAGTACGGTGGCATACACATGTAATCCCAGCACTCAGGAGGCTGAGGCAGGAGGATTGCCTTATAGTGAATTCAAAATTAGCCTGGGCCATAGACTCTGTCTCTAAACAAACAAACAAACATCAAAAAGTATCACATTAGAATATTACCTGAGTTGGGCCGGGGATTTAGATCATTGGCTTAAGTGCTTGCTTGGCAAGCACAAGATTGTGAATTCAATCCCTGGTACCAAAACAAAACAAAACAAAACAAAAACCCTGGGTTGAGCACGGTGCTGTACACATTTGTAATCCCAGCACAAGGGGAGGCTGAGACAGGAAGATCCCAAGTTTGATCTCAGCCTGGAAAACTTAGTGACTTGTGAGACTCTTTCTTGAAATACAAAAAAATAAGGAGTTACTGGGGAGGTGGCTCCATACAAAGCTCTGGGGTCACTTCCCAGTACCACACACACTGACACATGAGTCAGGTGTCATAGCACGCACGCAGCACTGAGAGAAGCTGAGGCAGGACGTCCTGACATTTTTTTTTTTTTTTTGATGGCACCAGGGGTTGAACTCACAACTTTGCACTTGCTAGGCAGGTGCTTAAGCCGCTGAGCCAAACTCCCGGCCCTTGACGTTTATTTTTATTTCATATTTTTATTTTATGAAAAAATAAAACAAAATTTTGTAAGAAAATAAGAATAATTTTAAAAATCAGCCAGGTGCGGTGGCGCACGCCTTTAATCCCAGCACTGGGGAGGCTGAGGTAGGCAGAGCGTTGTGAGTTTGAGGCCGGCTTGGGCTACAACGCGAGCACAAGGCCAGCCTGAGCTACACAGTGCGACCCTGCCTCAAAAAACCAGGGCCGGGAGTTTGGCTCAGTGGCTTAAGCGCCTGTCTGGCAGGCATGAGGTTGTGAGTTTGATCCCCGGTGCCGCAAAAAAAAAAAAAAAAAATTTAAAAATCAAAAATGCCCCAGAACTGCTGGGTGTAGTAGCACATGACATGCTTGTAATCCCAGGACTCAGGAGGCTGAGGCAGGAGGATCTCTGCAAATTCAAGACCAGCCTGGGCCTTGATTAGGCTGAACTACATAGGGAGGCCTTGTCTCAAAAAGCAAAACAAAACAACCTCATCTCTTTTAAAAAGATTTTTAACAATAGAGACAGGCTACAACCGGGCTCACACATGGTTCTGCCTCATCCCAGGTCCTGCCCAGCTGTGGGCTTGATAATCTGCATCTGTGAAATGGGTTCATTATACCTCCAGCTCCATCAGGTGCTGGAGCCTCAGAAGATGGAAGGGGACAAAGTAGTTAAGCAAAGCCCTCCCCAGCCCTTCCTAGAGATCCCTACACTGAGTTTCTAAAGTGCTGTGGTTTGTCATGTCTGGCTCCCTGTCCCAGTGGGGGCAGCTCCTTTCCCCTCCAGACAAGACAGGCAAACGGCTTTTCTTCAAGCCTGTGGACGCTGCACCAAGAGATGAAGCTGGCACCTAATGAGGCACAGCAAGTGACTTGAAGTCAGGAAGCAGCCACGGCCCACACCTGTGGCTCGGGGAGGTAGACGGAGCTGTGGGGTAAACCCCAACAAGCCTGACTTGTCTTAGTTTAGAAAACCGCCCCGCCTGGAAGGTCTGACCCGTTGGCTACACAGAACAAGTCCGTCCATACCCGGTTCTCCTGCCCAGCAGGCCAACGGGCGAGCTGCTTTTTGGTCAGCTCCTCCACCTCCGCCTCGGGCTGCTCCCCCACCCAGCACAAATGCCTCACCCAGCAGTAGCATCGTGCGCAGCACCCTGCGGGCGCAGGGCAGTAACAGACAGGGACCTGAAGACTGCTAGTTTGCAGGTTCATGAGCCCTGATTTCTTTAAAGAAAAAACAAGTTGTTCTCTCTTTCTCTTTCTGTACTGCAGACTGAATCTAGGGCCTTTGCCCTGAGCTACATCCCCAGCCTCCCCCACCTTTTTTTTTTTTTTTTTTTGGCGGCACTGGGGATCAAACTCACAACCTAGCACTTGCCAGACAGGTGCTTAAGCCACTGAGCCAAACTCCCGGCCCTTCCCCCACCTTTTAAAAACAGGGTCTCACTATGTAGACCAGGCTGGCATTGAATCCTCCTGTCTCAGCCTCCTGAGCGCTGGGATTATACGCATGCAACATCATGCCTGGCTTTTAGCTCTTTTTTACAAAAAGCAACAATATCTCCCGTCTAGCAATGGAGTAGGAATCTTCCTTTTTGCCTTTCCCATGTCAACCACAGCATGAGGCTTTCGGGGTCTGTGACCAGTTACCCAGGCACAAGAGGGGGCTGCACACTCGACCAGGTTGTGGACCTTGCCTGGGTCTCTCCTGTACCCTTGTCCTGCAGGGAGGGGTCCCAGCACCTGTTGCTGGAAGGGAGGAGGCTTCCTCACTGTTTGCAAAATGCCCCTTGGTCCCCCTCCCCCAGCCCGAGCCTGAGCCTCTGCCACACACTGTAGGCCACTCGGGGCACTCACACAGTACCCTCAGTTCCCTTCTCCCAGAAGGTCCTCACGGCGTCCTCTGGTTCCATTCGGACGACCCATCTGCTGGGCGAATACTGCTTCTGCAGCTCCTGCCGGACAGACAGAGGCTCCCTGAGACACTGTTCTCACTGAGCATGCCCTGCCCACGCCCACACCCATCCTGGTGCCTAGAGAAGCACCCCTCCCATATCTCAGATTCTCCAAAAAGTCCCTCTAGCGACAGCCTGGACACTGTTCCCCAAGCTCCCAACTAGGTTTGTTCAGACAGACAACCAAGATGCTCTCAGATCCCTGTCTAGGGCCACACCAGCGATGGCCGAGCCTTTAAACAGCCAACGGCCCCAAGGGGAGACGAGGTTTCAGAAAGATGTCCAGTTTACCTGTCATGGATCCCTCTCCTGCAGCAGCTGAGACCATGGAGGCTGGCCACAACCCTCGACTGGGTGTGGTGACGTACACCCATGATCCCAGTACTTGGGACGCTGAGGCAGGAGGATCATTGCAAATTCAAGGCCAATCTGGGCTACAAAGTGAGTTCAAGGCCAGCCTGAACTGCATAGCGAGACCTTGTCTCAAAAAACACAAACAAACCAAAAAATGCAACCTCATCCAGCAGGTTAATCAGTCACTGATCTCAGCTCTAACATTTAAGCAGAGGCAGGGGGAGCAGGGAGACTGCCAAAAACTCAGTAATTGAGGTCAATATATACATTTTTTTTTCTTTTTTCTTTTCTTTTTTTCTTTTTCTCATTTTTTGAGATAGGGTCTCGCTATGTAGCCCAGGCTGGCCAAATTCTCAGTGATCTACCTGTCTCAGCCTCCTGAGTGCTGGGATTACAGGTGTGTGCCACCACACCCAGCCAGAGATTCTTGAATGTGTGATCAAAATGTTTAGATTTAGCGCAGATTTTGGAGAAAGGGTTCAAGCCATGATCACAGGAAACTTGAAGACGGAATGGCCTCACAGGAAGGCCTGAACCAAAGGCCATTCAAGCTTCATCATCTCCTGGTGGCCTCAACCTGGGCAGTTTGCTTGTCTCTGCTCTGTCCTCTCACGGGTATGACGGGCACACTGGCCCCTCGCAAGGCTAAGAGAGACGGCATGCAGGTGAAGCAAGGCGAGTCCCCCCATGGAGGTTGTTGGCTTTTTCTGTGGAATGGGGTTCTCGTTAGAGGCTCTTGGTGTGGCACAGTGATCTTTACCGCCTCTGTTACCGAGGGAAAAGCCTCGCTCCTCACTAATTTAAGGATCACCCGTGTCCGAAGCCAGGCAGCTGGGCGATGCGTCATCAGCCTCCTTCTAGATAGCTGGCCATCGCAGCCCTGCCACGTGGGTTATAAGGAGAAAGGGCTGCCGGTTGCTCAGGATGTCGATTCTCTGCTTGGGCTGACAGAGGTCCCACGGGCTGACTGGAATGGGCTCACAAGGCTTAGAATCTGTCTTCATATTGTGCCTGCCCCTTCTGGGTCAGCATCTACTCGGTCTCACGTGTAAACCTGTTGGTCACTTGAGAAACGTTTTGTCTAAACACTAACACAGGGTTAACCTGAACTCCTTCCTCTCCCTGCAAGGCTAAAGACCAGCTGCCCTGATTGGAAACACCAGACCATGAAAGACTCGAAAAGAGGCAGCAGCAGATTCCCTGGAGGGTCTTTAAGTGCTCCAGAAAAGACATGGCTGGCTCTTCGTCCCTGTTACTCTCCCTCCTTCCTGCCAGGCTCTGTAACACCTCAGCTGGAGGCACTGAGAATCTGATGAAAATTACGGGTGCTAAAGCCGGGTGTGGTGGCGCACGCCTTTAATCCCAGCACTTGGGAGGCTGAGGTAGGTGGAGCGCTGTGAGTTCGAGGCCGGCTTGGGCTACAATGCAAGCACAAGGCCGGCCTGAGCTACACAGTGCGACCCTGCCTCAAAAAACCAGGGCCGGGAGTTTGGCTCAGTAGCTTACGTGCCTGTCAGGCAGGCACAAGGTTGTGAGTTCAATCCCTGGTGCCGCAAAAAAAAAAAAAAAAAAAAAAAAGAAAGAAAGTTACAGATGCTTCCTGCAGTGGAGAAACCAGCTGTGACCAGAATTCTGCCTCCCCCATTTTTGGCCACAAAACAAGGCCTCTCCTCCCCAGCACTCGGCTCTTGAGCATTAGTTTTTCTATGGAACGAGCTTCTGGACTTAGAGTTTGAGGATATTATTTATCAAAATAGTCTTGCTGTGTAATCCAGGGTGGCCAAACTCAGTGATCCTCTTGCCTCAGCCTCCTCAGTGCTGAGGATGCTACCATTTCTATCAAAGATGGATGTCTGAGAGTCAGCTGATACTGCAGGCAAGTGTGTACCTGGAGGGGAGTGGAGAAAAAGGAGGAGGAGGAAGAGAAGGAGCAATGCTGGAGGGGAGGGAATGGGATTTCCTGGGGCCATATCTATATCTTTCATTAGATTCTCAGAGGTACCTCAGACCAGAAACAACACACGCTAAAACGTAGGGAACCTGTTTATGAATTTATAACCCAACAGTGTTACAGCAAGTGCCAGGCATGGAACCGTGCTCCTTCTCGCTGTCCTTTCTGAGCTCACAGCACCCCCGCAGTGAACACCAGCCTTTTGCGACTCTCAGCGCACATGCAAATGCACTGCACTGTGAGGGCCTACGCAGGAGACTGACATAGCCAGGATTGCAGTTTCCTCCCTCCTCAAAAATCTGACAAAACAACAAAAAACAAAACGAAACAAAAAATCTGCCGCTGCAAAAAAGTCAAACAGATCTCTTGCCCAAGTCTTCAGGAGCTGGCACATGAGCTCCTGCAGGAGCGGCTCTTTAGGACCCCAGGGTAGCCCCGGAGCCAGTCTCAGCGGCCCCAGCCCTCCCTACAGCCTACCTACCTCTGCAGACATCTCCCTCCAGGGCGCCTGGGTCCCGGGACCCGCTGGCCGAGCTTCCATGCCGGTGCACAGCTGAGGATTGGGCTTTGCGCAATTCATACTTGGCCACTAGGCGGGCCGGGGCCCGCTGGAGCCCTTCCTGAACACACTCACTCCCCCCGTGGGGCGGGGCCAGATCATACCACGCCCACTTCCCCCCACAGCCACCCAATCGTCTCCGCCGAACCACGTCCACTGCTCACGCCCACCGCCGGTCCCCTCCAGATTCTTCTCAAGATTGGAAAACTTTGAGGCTAAATCTCACCCTGATTTCAGCACTCGGGAAAGTTGAGGCAGGAGGGTCACTAGATAGAGGCCAGCCTGAACTACACAGAGAGCGAGACCTTGCATGAACAAAACCCTGAAATTAAAAAGAGAAAAGAAAAAAAAAAAATCCTCTCGTCGGACTGCAGCGCTGATTGGCTCGAGGTCTGGCAAGGCAGGCTCCCGATTGGCCGGCACGCCGCGCTTGAGGGGTCCTGCGCGGGAAGCTGCCGGATCCTGCAGGCGGCGGACGGGCGCGGACGTCCCGGGTGCCGCTGCGTCCTCCGGGAGACACCATGAGCTGCATCAACCTGCCCTCGGTGCTGCCCGGCTCCCCCAGCAAGACTCGGGGTCAAATCCAGGTGCGAGGGGTGGCGCTCGGGGCGCTGCCCGGCGTCCTCGTGGAGCAGACCCCAACGTGACCTCTTTTCTCCTAGGTGATTCTCGGGCCCATGTTCTCAGGGAAAAGGTAATTCCACCCTGGGGACCCCTGTGCTCCCCCGGGTCTTCCCAGATGACCCACCCAGGGCGCCCGCCCGGCGCGCGCCTTCCCGCCCCGCAGGCCTTTCCTCTCAGAAACCCAGTCTTGAAGGAAGCGCGTCCCCGCGGGGCTCGGCCCTTCCCGGAACGGGACACAGCTGGCTGCAGCCTAGCACCCCAGAAAATCCTCAGAAGGGGCGCCCGGGTGTGCCCACTGTGAGGCAGCCAGTATCTGGAAACTGCCCTGTGGCCGCTTCCTTGCGTGGCCCGGAACCCACTTCCGTCCCCCTCCGGGGACCCCTGAAGCCGTGCAGCCTTGGTCACCCTTCCCCCAGGTGAGGGGCCTTCCGGGGACTCCGACCGTCACCCCGGCTCCGATCCCTTGCTCGGAGCATGGAGCTCAGGGTCGGGTTTTGGGGCCCAGCAACACGCGTTTTAGGTTAATCCAGAAAAACCGCGCAGCTCTGGAAACGGGGTCAGCCTCTGCCCACCTTCTCCCACTCGTCCCCAAGACTTGACGCGGGTCTGGGCCCCGCGGCGAGCGCTGACTACAGGCCCCCGGGGATGCTCAGCCCTGCGCTAACTCGCAGCCCGCGCTTTTCTCCTCCCGCTCTCGGCCTGCGCTCGCCGCATTCCGCCGCGCGGTTCCGCTGCCCACCACGAGGGGGCGGTGGCCGCCCGCCCGTCAGTACGCCGGCCTCACTGATCCTGTCGCTCGCAGCACCGAGCTGATGAGGCGGGTCCGCCGCTTCCAGATCGCCCAGTACAAGTGCCTGGTCATTAAGTACGCCAAAGACACGCGCTACAGCAGCAACTTCTCCACGCATGACAGGTCAGTCCTGCCCCTTGGATCCTGCCCCGTGGAAAGTCGCGAGGTGTGGGACACAGCTGCGTTTAGAGGGGCCGGTTGGTAATTCTGATTCCTGGCCCCCGACTGCTTCAAATTCAGCCCTGGGGAGGGACTGCACCCCGGAGGCCATTCGACACGTTCTGGCGGTGTCTTCAGCTTCAGCCTGGAGGGGGCCAGGATGCTCCTGGCCTGCAATGGGGATGGGTCCGCGGTGACCGCAGTGCACCCTGTGAGTCCCCGCGCCCAGCCTGGTGTGGCCCCAGATGCCCATCCAGCCTGCCCAGGTTGGGAACCTTGCTCTGAAGTTCACACCCGTCAGAAGCTGCAAACTGGTTATTTGGCTTGCCTGCTGATTTTTAGTTTCTTAGTCACCCGCCACTGGGCGGCTTCATCGCTTTGTAACCTTTATGCTCCTGGGTTTTATGTTTATCCCCCTGAGCCCTGTGGACATTTCCACCTGCAGCTTCTGGGAGGGAGTTAATTCAGTTCCTCCGCGGCAGGTTGGGGGCTGGCACGCTGAGCCCACGCAGTCTCCTGTCCTCTGGTCTTACCTCGGTGACACAAGTGTGCTGTCTTCTGCTGTCCAGACCCCACGGCTGCTGGGCTGGGGGCCGGGGTTTCTGAACCTGGAAGGGAGGTGGGGTGGGAAATGCCCAGGACCTGGAGTGTGTACAGGGATTCAAGCCACACACATCACGGGATGGGGTGAGCACCCAGGGCTCAGTGGTGGCAGAGGAAGTGATGTACAGTGCTTAAGGGGGGACAACTTCTAGAGCGGCCTGGATCTAAGAGCTCTATGTGGGGTCCCGGGTCTCTAACAGTGGTGGTATTGACAAAGCTCTAGCTACACCCACACCAGAGCCATGACAGCTTGCTGCCTGTCTTCCCTCCAGTATTCTGTATTTGCAGAGGGTATTTATTTATTTATTTTATGTATTGTATTTTTTGTGGTACTGGGCATCAAACTCACAACCTCACGCCTGACAGGCAGGCGCTTAGGCCACTGAGCTAAATCCCCGGCCCTATTTTTTGAGGCAGGGTCTCACCCTGCTATTCAGACTGGCCTTGAACTCACTTTGTAGCCCAGGCTGGTCTCGAACTCACAACGAGACTCCTGCCTCGGCCTCCTGAGTGCTGGGATTAAAGGTGTGTGACACCACACCAGGCTCGGGAGAGAGATTTTTTTTTTTTTAGCGGCACCAGAGATTGAACTCTCAACCTCATGCCTGCCAGACAGGCGCTTAAGGCACTGAGCCAAATTCCCGGCCCTGGTTTTTTGAGGCAGGGTCGCACTATGTAGCTCAGGCCGGCCTTGCACTTGCATTGTAGCCCAAGCTGGTCTCGAACTCACAACGCTCAGCCTCCTGAGTGCTGGGATTAAAGACGTGTACCACGACACCCAGCTCCGGAGAGGGAATTTAAAGTGTATAAATGTTTCATGTTCTCCTCAGGATCTCAAGGATGGTTATCACAGGATAGTAGCTGAGCAGTAGCTGTGAGCTACTTTAAAATGTTTTATAAACAGGGTGACAAACCACTGAACCTTCAAGGAAACTACCCTCTCTGAAGTCTAACTCAGACGATCAGGCAGAAGTGAGAACAGAAGAAAATAACATTGTGGAAACATAAAAACTATTTTAAAAGGCAGAGGACACAGCACAGCAATTTTTTCTCCAGAAAAGGTCCTGGCTGCGGGAATCTAGTCAGGTCCAGAGTGTCATCTAAGCTGGGTATGGTGGTACACGTCTTTAATCCCAGCACTTGGGAGGCTGAGGCAGGAGGATCGTTGTGAATTCAGACCCGCCTGGGCTACAAAGTGAGTTCAAGGCCAGCCTGAACTGCCTAGTGAGACCCTGTCTCAAAAAATAGGGCCAGGGATTTAGCTCAGTGGCCTAAGCGCCTGCCTGGCAGGCACAAGGTTGTGAGTTCGATCCCTGGTACCAAAAAAAAAAAAACAAAAACAAAAACCCAAACGAACTGTCATCTGCTTGGCCTGGACCATTGCCAAACAACCCTCTTACTTTTTGGTTTCTACCATGTTCTGTACCACTGAGCTACACTCAGGCTTCCTTCAAATTTTAAAGTGTATTCGATGATAGCACTGATAGATAAATATAATCCAGACTGAGTTTATTTATTCTCTCATTTGAGTTTTAAAAGAAATAGAAACATTTTATTGCCCCTTGAGAATATCTTGGGCCCTGGGCATTGTGAAGAATTCAGCCTTGGGGTGGGGCCGTAGCTAGGTGGTAGGGCATTTGCCTGGAATACTCAAAACCCTGGACTGATAGCAAGCACCAAAAGAGAAGCTGGCCTTGTCTGCCCCCACCCTTTGCACTGATGAGTAGAAGAGCTTTGGTGTTGCTAGCCGAGAATACAGCTCAGTGACACATGCGCCTGCCTGGCACATGCGAGGTCGTCAGTTTGACCCCCAGTACCAAAAAAAAAGCATTGCTAATTTCTAGTCCAAAGAGTCAAGTGAGCAGGGCGTGGTAGCACATGCCTGTAATTCACCATTCTAGGAGGCTGAGGTGGGAGAATCACAAGTTCAAGCCCAGTCTGGGGAGCTGGCAACCTTGCAAGACCATGTCTCAAAATAAATTAGGCCTGGGTTCAATCCCTAGTATCACCAAAAGAAACCAAAGCATCAAGTAACTGCTTTTCTGCCCCTGACCTTTATTCTCCCCAAGGCCACCTCACGGACACTGACTTCTCAGGGCTGTGCTGGGCCACGCTGCAGGCTGCTGCACCAGGAGGAGGGTGGCCGAGACGGTGGCAGAGCCCTGCCCCTGCAGCCTGCTCTTGGTCATGCCCTGGCTTTCCTTTCCCAGGAACACTATGGAGGCGCTGCCAGCCTGCCTGCTCCGGGACACGACCCAGGAAGCCTTGGGTGTGGCTGTCATTGGCATCGACGAGGGGCAGTTTGTAAGTTGACTCATCCTGGTATCGCTTCCTGGGGGCTCCCTCTCTGTCCCCCTTTCCCCTGCTGATTGGCACGTTATCAATTCTATGTCTGATGTTTTAGTGAAATATTAAGGTTAATATACTTCAGCTAGCCGGACCTGGTGGCGCACGCCTTTAGTCCCAGCAGTCGGGAGGCTGAGGTAGGAGGAGCGTTGTGAGCTCGTGGCCGGCTTGGGCTACATAGTGGGACCCTGTCTCAAAAAAAAAAAAAAACTAGGGCTGGGAGTTTGGCTCAACGGCTTAAGTGCCTGCTTGGCAGGCGCAAGGTTGTGAGTTCAATTCCAGGTGCTGACAAAACAAACAAACAAACAAAAAAATATATATATATATATTTCAGCTAGTATCTGGCTCGCTCTGTAGCTTCAAAGTCACCCCCCAGTCCATTGGGGCAGCAGAGGGTAAGGAGAACTTCTGTAATAAACATCTCCAATTCCAGACGTTAAGCCAGGTGTGGTGGTGTGCGCCTATAATCACATCATACTGGGAAAGTAAGGCAGGAAGATACTTAGACAACATAGGCCCTGCCTCAAAATAAAATCAGGGATGCAGCTCAGTGGTTAAGTGGCTTCAGTTTCAGCCCCTGGTGCATGCATATATATAAGGATGAAATGCATTTACTCAAGGTATATACCATGATGATTTAAGTATATTGCACTGTCAAAATTTATTTCTGCGTGGTGGCGCACGCCTTTAATCGGGAGGCTGAGGTAGGAGAAGCGTTGTGAGTTCAAGGCCGGCCTGAGCTACATAGTGTGACCCTGCCTCAAAAATCTAGGGCTGGGAGATTGGCTCAGTGGCTTAAGCACCTGTCTGGCAGGCACAAGGTTGTGAGTTTGATCCCCGGTGCCGCAAAAAAAAATTATTTCTCATGTAGTTCCCACCCACAAGACTTGCCATCCTCTCTCTTGGTGAGTGGCCTTGGGGTGATAGGGACCCAGACCCCTGGGCATCTCCCAGCTAGAAAGTGGAAGGTGAAAGAACTGCAGGACTCCCCAGTGTGGGGTTTTCATGCTGGAAGTCAGATAGTCACCTCCGCTGATATGCTGGCTGGCCTTTGAGCATGGTCCCCTGACTGCATTTACTCCCGTGCCCTGGAGGAGGAGGTTTGTTGAATGGTTCTTTGGTAAGTGAGTATTGATCTCTGCTCACCCTGACTCCCAGGACAGAGCCTGGTCCTCCCACCACCTCGACAAGTCATGGCCCCCTGAACCATTTCTGCAGTAAGGGTGACTGTCCCCCACCTGCACGTGTGGGATGTCTCCCTTTGGGCTGGATGCCAGGCTGCCATTCTCATGCTGGATTCTGAACCCCTGCAGCAGATGTTTGCCTGCCCAGCTCAAGTGCACCGCCCAGCCAGGGACCTACGCTGACACTGCCTTTTGTTTTGGGGGGTGTTTTGATTTGCTTTTGTTTCTGTTTTTGTTTTGGTGGTACTGGGGGAATTGAACCCAGAGCCTTCTCACTGAGTTGCATCCCCAGGTCTTTTACTTTTTTTTATTTTGAGACAGGGTCTAGCCAAGTTTTAAGCTACCTAGACTGGGCTCAAACTTTTGATCCTCTTGCCTCAGCCTCAAGACTGCGGGGTGGGCTGGGGATTTAGCAGGGGTGGGCCAGGGATTTAGTTCAGTGGCATAAGTGCCTGCCTGGCAGGCATGAGGTTGTGAGTTTGAACCCTGGTATCAAAAAAAAAAAGACTGTAGGGGTCCTTCTAGTCTTTGGTGTGTTCTTTGTGTGTGTGTGCATATGTACCCAGAATCGAACTCAGGACCTCGTGCTTGCCAGAGCTGTATCCCTGGCCTTTTTGGTGTGTTCTTGCCAAGTGGCTCATATTGCTGCTGTGCCCTTTATGTTTATGGCAGGTTCAGAGCAGCCTCAGGTGTTTATTCATGAGGCCACTGTGACAATAAGGTCCTTGGTGCAGCGGGCACAGAGCAGAGGCCCCACCCTCGAGTTTGCCTATGTCACATGGTGGTGGCTGCTAACTGGGCAAAGGCTGAGAAGGAGTTCAGCGTTGCTGCAGGGAGGATCCTCTAAGGGGACTGTTTGAATGGGGTTTGAAGGAGCCACTGGGAGACTGGGTGACTTCAGCGGGAGCCGTCAAGGTGAAGAAGTAGCCAGGCCACAGCACAGGGCTACAGAGACCAGGAGACACAGGCAGTTATTGAGGGGTGGCCCAGCCTGACTGTGAGCTCAGGAGAAGATGGGGCCAGGGGAGAGTGGTGAGATCCACTGGACCTTTTAGAAGTCCCCAGGTGGGGGTGGCCTGCTGGGGTAATGGGTGGTATGTGGGCTGACATGCAGGTCTCTGACTGCGTTTCTCATTTCTATATGGCTAATACCTTTTCCATGCCTGCTGGCTATTTTTCCTCTTCTAAGTCACCTCTTTAGGGTTTCCACCTTTCCTTCTTTTCCCCTCTTCTTTCTTCCTTTCAATAGTCAGTGCTCCTTAGCTGGGCGTGGCGGCGCACGCCTTTAATCCCAGCACTCGACTTTGGGAGGCCAAGGTAGGAGGAGCGTTGTGAGTTTGAGGCTGGCTGGGGCTACGTGAGTGAGGCTGGCCTGAACTACACAATGCAGCCCTGCCTCGAAAAAGCCAGGGCCGGGAGTTTGGCTCAGTGGCTTAAGTGCCTGCCTGGCAGGCGCGAGGTTGTGAGTTTGATCCCTGGTGCCACAAAAAAAAAAAAAAAAAATCAGTGCGCCTTGATCTTGCTGTGAATATCACTGCCCCATTTTCTTTTTTTTTTTTTTTTTTTTTTTTGGTACCAGGAATTAAACTCAGGACCTTGCGCTTGCCAGGCAAACAGTCTACCACTGAGCTACAGCCCCAGCTCTATAGATTTATTTAGGGACAAATCTCACTAAATTGCTCAAACTGGCCCAAACTTACCATCCTGTTTCTTCAGGCTCCCAAGCAGACAAAATCAGAGGTGTGCAGCACAATCCCCAGCTCAGTTCCACTTCAGACAGACCCTGCCTTGATCTCCCAGGGCTGCCCTAACACAACAATCAGACGGGGCCGTGAGCAGCAGAACCTGACTGCTCTGGAGGGGCAGAGTCCGAGGTCAGGCTGTGGGCAGGGCCACGAGGGAGGCTCTAGGCCCCTCGCCCTGGCTTGTCACCCTCTGCCTGGCGGGACAGCACTGTGCTGTTGGAGGGGTCTGGGCAGTAGTGGGCATGTGTCACCCACACTTCAGAGGGCCTGGATGGACCCCAGTCCCCAGGTCTGGGGAGCCTCAGGGCCACATGAGCCGCCTTGTTCTCAGTCTCCGCACTGATCTGCACTGTCGAATGCATCAGGCCAGCTCTGTGAGCTCCAGAAAGCGGCTGCTTGGGTGAGCAACTCACTCGCCTCTATCCGGCTCCTTTTCAGTTCCCTGACATCGTGGATTTCTGCGAGGCCATGGCCAACGCCGGGAAGACCGTGATTGTGGCGGCCTTGGACGGGACCTTTCAGAGGAAGGTAAGGTGCCTGGTCCCTGGGGGCGGATCAAGAGGGAGCAGGGACCTTGGTGGACACAGGCCACCAGTGTGCCCCTTCTCTGCCACCTGTGATGGCCAAGGCTTGGCTACCATGGAGGGCATTGCCTGAGCTCAGGGACTTCCAGCGCTGTCTGGACTGGATGCCATCTGCTGGTAGCAGATACTTTGAATCTGGAGAGGGACAGAGCAGGACATGCACCCGGGAAGGGCGAGGGCGAGGGTGAGGGCGAGGGCGAGGTGCTCCTGGATCACAGGGTGTCAGACGGCACACCCGTGTCCTCCTATGCCTGTAGCCTTTCGGCAGCATCCTGAACCTGGTGCCCCTGGCAGAAAGCGTGGTGAAACTGACTGCTGTGTGCATGGAGTGCTTCCGGGAAGCCGCCTACACCAAGAGGCTGGGCCTTGAGAAAGAGGTCGGTGCACCTGCTGCTGCTGCCTGGGGGTGGATGTGGGCAGGTGTGGCTCTGCCTCCGGGGACTCCCTTTACACCCTTCGAACCTTCCTTCCTGCGGCCAGGTAGAGGTGATCGGTGGAGCAGATAAGTACCACTCCGTGTGTCGCCTCTGCTACTTCAAGAAGTCCTCGGTCCCGAATGCTGGGCTGGACAACAAGGAGAACTGCCCAGTGCTGCCGGGGGAGGCCCCGGTGACCAGGAAGCTCTTTGCCCCTCAGCAGGTGCTGCAGTGTGGTCCTGGCATCTGAGGGGCCCCGGAGCCACAGGGGGAGCCTCCTGCCACTCTCCTGCTGCTGCCCCGCACAGCAGCCACAACCGTCTGCCCCGTGAGACAGACCCTCCTTCCTTGCCCGTCCATGGACCTCAGTCCACACCCCAGCCAGACCTGGTGGTTTGGGGTCTGCACTGTCTCCTCCTCCAGGCCGCAGGCGGAGCCACATGCTGTTGTGACACTGGTGCTGCTGGCTGCTTCCCCCTTTGTGGCTTTCACTGCAGTTTCTGTTCTCCCTAGGATGTCTGTGCCAGAGCCCCGCCTTGCACAGAGGCCCCCGTTGTCCACTCTGAGGACATCTGGTCCGCTGTCCCCTGCTGCCCTAGGGGCTGAAATCCCTTCCTATGCTGTAGCTCAAGCAGTGGTGGTTTCTCCAGAAAAGCATCATCTTTTAGCCACTGCCACAGCATGGCTGCTGGGGCCCAAGCGCCAAGCTGGCCTCTTAAAGAGGAAGGTGCTCAGGGGTCCAGGACCTGCCTCTGCCTGCCTTGTCTGGACGCTAATGGCCAGCGTGAGGAGTCCGTAGCTGGTAAAGACACATGTCACTTCTGCCTGGCGTCCTGGGTCTTGTACTCCCACGTGACAAGTAGTTTTTCATCCAGGTTGTAGTCTAGAACTCATGAACTCTTGACTTGAGCCTATTTATGAGAAAAGACTGAGGACCATGTCCTATGAGAACAGTTGCCTGCTTTTTTTTTTTTTTTTTTTTTAATCGGTCTGGTTTTAGGGATGAAAATGAGCGAATGAAAAAGCTTGGGGCCCGGATGTTGGTGGGGTAACCAGGCCAGGCTAGGGCAGGGAAGTCATTTGTGAAGCCGACACTGGATAGTCTGGGGCCCAAGGAGTGAGGTTAGTTGTGTCCCCAGAGGCCTGGAGCTGCTGTCTTAGAGGCCTGGTTCACAGAGGGGCTGCAAGGGTAAGGCTTATGCCCTAGTCCGTGCCACACATATGCCAGTGCAGAGGGGTCAGCATTCTGGCAGCACCCCCTCTACCCCTTGCTGTGTCCCCACTTGCGGTTTGGTGAGGCCTGGAGCTCACCGGCCACTAAGAAGGACCTGCTTGTCTGTACCTGGGATTTTGAAACTTGGGGCCAGCTGTTGACAGCTCCAGACAGTTACACAAAAGGAGAAGCCGCGAGTTGCTTCAGCGGCCCTGTCTCCTGCCTAAGGACCCATTTCCCCTGGTCCTGGCCCAGGAAGGGGCCCCCAGGTGCTTGGAACCCTGACCTAGAGGGAAGCAGAGGACCCAGGTCCACCCCAAAGGGTCTCAGAGAGTGGTCTTTAGAGAAGCAGCTCCCAGGTGCCCCCTATCCTTTCCACACTGGGAAGGCGGCAGCCTGACCCAGCATAGCAGGCCAGAAAAACCTGTCTTGTTTACAAGCTGAGCGCACTGGCTATTTTAGGATGCTGGTAGAGGTTGGGGGAAGGGGGATGCTGCACATCAAAAATTCAAAATGCCGTCCCAGAAACAGGCTCCCAAGGGCATAGCTGGGGAATTCTACCTGCTCCCTCCAGCCAGAGCCCAAACCGGGACAATGAAAACAAAAACATTTATTCCATCTCCAAACCAGTCCAACAATCCAAGGGCAAGGGGCATCTCCCGCCAAGGCTTTTTAATACATTCAGTCTGGGGGCTATGGCTCTCCGTACACCTGGGAACCGAAGTGGCAGATTATTTACATAAAGCTGGGTGTTATGTCAGGCAAGCCCTACCCTGCTGCCAGGGAGGGAGCAAAGGGTGCCACAGGGCCCCCACGTAGGCACCAGCTTCATACCTGTGGCTGTCAGGGAGCCAGCCCGAAAGTGATTGGCTTGGAGTGGTGACCCCCAGAGGGTACAACATGGAGGCTCAAGGCACAGAGGCGGAGATGGCAAACCTGAGTGAGGAGGTAGGAGCCCCAGCTCAGCACCAAGAAGACACAGGCTTGAGGCCCCGACCCCCATCTTTGGCAGAAAGCCCAGCTAACCAGCTGTCCTTGCAAGGCTGAGGCACTTGTCAGAAGGGCACGTGGGCGGCTCCTGGCCACTCCAAGGCAGCACGGGGCTCATTAAAAGCAACATGGGACTGAGGGGTGCAGCTTGGCAGCAGAGCGCCCAGCAAGCGTGTGTGAGGCCCTGGGTTTCATCCCCCAGCACCAGGGGCAAAGAAAAAAAGCAATGAGAAGACCTCTAGCTAACCTTGCCTTAAATGTGCCCCTGAGAAGTGGGGCTGGCTGAAGCTCCTTGGGGAGCAGGTATGCTGCCAGCCGGGACGGCAGAGGGGCTGCAGCTCCAGGGGGCCTCAAGGGGAGACCCAGGGGAACGGGGCACCCTCCCCTGCCCTGCAGGGCCACTCAGTACACAGGGGGCGGCTGGTAGCCCTCGGTGGCGTCTGCGTTCTGGGTGAAGGGCGGTTGCTGGTAGCTGTCCGCCGATGCGCTGGGGTAGGAGGCGTAGGCTGTGCTGGGGTCTGGGGTTGGGTCCACATAGTTCTGGATGAAGGCGTCCACCCCGGCCTTGTAGCGCTGGTAGGCCAGGGAGGCCAGTGCGCCCTGTGGGGAGATGTGAGTTTGGGCAGGGCACAGGTGCTGGGTGGAGGAGGGTTCATGACTGCTGACCCCCGCCCCCAGCCCCAGCCTACTCACCCAGGAGAAGATTGAGAAAAAGCTGAAGGTGATGGCTGCTCGGGCTGAGTCGGCTCCCACCAGCACGTGTCCAGGCTGGGTGGCTGCCCACTGGTTAGTGAGGAAGCAGAAACCAACGAACCACAGGAAGGTCCAGAGAGCTGGGGAAAGGACAGGGAGAAGGTAGTAGGCTCCAGGGAGGGACAGGGGCTTTCCAGGGACCCACGAAGGACAGCCCTAAGGCAAGGATCTCCCAGAGCCCAGAATGTGTGAACTACACAAGCAGAGGGAAGGACTAAGGGGGGTGCCCAGCCAGGAGGGCTCTGCCTCGTGCTCCACACCAGTGGGCTTCAGTAGATGCTCCAAAAGCCTGCGTCACAGCCCAGGGTGGACAGGACACAGGGGAGGCCAATCTGCTCATTGGGGCTGGTGACTGTCCCTCCCTTGGGCACCAAGGGCTTTAATCATGGGGCCCTAATATGGCTCTGGCTCTGGTGCTGGTCCTAAGAGTCAGGACAGAGGCACTGCAGGCGGATACCTGAGAAAAGCAGGTCACCGATGACCAGGTACTTGCGGTCGGTGGCATTGCTGATCTGGGGGAAATAGATGTCGACTACAAAGAAGAAGCCCGAGGCCAGAAAGGCCAGCACCCCAATGGCGGAGCCGTATCGGCAGGCGTCTTCGTTGCGGTTGAACACACAGTACAACTGTTCGGAACTGGGAGTGTTGCTGTAGCCCTCACCGAAGATGCAGGAGAACACGATCAAGGCAAAGACCTAAGGCGGAGAGGAGGATGCTGGAGCGTGGGCGCCACTTGGCCAGCTCCGAGGGGCACCTCCAGAAGGGACCCTGGCAGGCTGTGCGGACACTCGCCTGTCCCAGCGCTGCCCAGGGAAGACTAACAGACAAATCCCTCACCGGGAAACACCAGACCACAATCTCCCAGCACAAGGGCTGAGCCGGGGATTCCTGGACTGGGGAAGGTGGGGCCTGGTTGGGGAACTCCTAGGAGGGGAGTCCCCCTGCTAAGAGGACTGTCTGCAGTGTCACCGCTTTTTTTTTTTTTTTTTAACAGGGCAATCTGACCACCCCTACTTTGAGTTTTAAATGACATAGGCTACACAGTGTGAAACTCACCTGCTCCCCACCTCATCACCTGGTGCGGGAGCCACTTCTACTTTGCCAACCTCTTCCAACCACCCCAGGAAAGGGCACCCCCACGTTGGAAAGCCATGCAGGAGCCCCTGGGGGCTCGTGTCTCTCCAAGCCACTTCCCACCAGCAGCAGCCCTGGCCCCTCTAGCTCCTGCCTGGTCCAGCCTGAACTCCCCAGTCCTGCCAGCTTCCTCCCTACAAGGACTTCCGGCCTCCCTGGCATCCTGGTCCCTCCCCTCCCAGGGAGCTCCCTCTCCCTGTTCCCCACATCATGTCCTGACCACACCGGGCGCACCAGGTGGCCTGACCACAGGGCAGACAAGGCCCTATGCTTCCTATACTCAGACCCCTGGAGCGGGGTTGGGGGCTGCGGGACGGAGGGAGCGCAGACCTGCTGCAATTTCCAGGGGGACCCCAGCCCCTAGAGAATAGACCATGTCACCTGGCTTCCTCCCCAAAATTCGAGGAGCCTATGTCCACGCCCAGCAAAAGTCAGCAGATTCGGAGGAGTCTGTGGTGGGGCCTTGGGCCGCCCTGAGACCACCCCCAGGACCCTGCTGTGCCCTGGCTGGAAGCTCCACAGGCTTCTGGAGCCGCCAGTCACAAGCCCCACCCCCAGCTGGAGACGAAGCCGGAACTCTGGGTGCAGGGTGCAGGGAGCAGGGTGCTCCAGGACTCCTGGCACCGCCGTCTCGACCCACACAGGGCATCTGGGCCAAGGCCGCAGCCAGGGGAGCCCGTCAGACCCCACAGTCGGCGGGGGCACCCGGGCTGGGCCACCCTCCCCCGACCTGGCAGCCGTCACCTAGCCCCCTCCTTCCACGCGGCACCGGAGAGCCTGCCCGGCCGTGGGGCGCGCATGGCTTTGCGTGGGCACACGACCCGGGCCAGCTCCAGGCGGCGACGGGACCCTGCTCCAGGCGCCGCGACCCCGGGGCACCCCTTTCCCGGCGCCCCCTTTCCCCGCGCTGGCCACCTGCTCCGGAGCCTCCCGGCTCCTCCCTGGCCAGCAAGGCGACCGGCCTGTTCCCGCAGCCCGACCCGCGCCAGGGCGGCCCGGGTCCCTGCAGGCCAGGCCCACGCGCGTCTCCCGGCCCGCGACGCCCGCCGCCGCCACCTGTCGCGCTCCTGGCCCGGAAGGGGGGTCCCGGGGCCCAACAGCCCGGCCTCTCACCATGCACACGGCGCGCACCACCACCTGCGGCTGAGTCAGGAAGCGCCGCAGGTCGAAAGAGCCGCCCGCCTTGGCTGCGCCGTAGGCCCCGCTCTCCATGTCGCCGTCGCCTGCCACGGGCCGCGAGCGCAGGAACCCGCCGGCCGCCCCGCCCCGCCCCACCCGGCTGCGGGGCGTGGCCTCTGCCCAGGGACCCGGGCCAAAGCGCCGCCCTCCGAGCCGCCGCGGCGGGGGAGGGGCGCACTGGGCGGCTGGCGCGGCGGAGGAGGGGCCGGCTCTGCTCCGAGAAGCCCGCAGACCTCCACCTGCCCAAAACACGGGCTCGGAAAGCACCCCGCCGTCTCCGTCCCGGTCCTCGCCAAACCCCACCTGCCCTTGCCTGTAATCCCTGCCCTCTGGGAGGCTGAGGCGGGAGAATCTCAAGGTCGAACCCAGCCTGGGCACCGATTTAGCAAAACTCTTAAAATAAAAAATTAAGGGCTAAGGGTGTAGCTTAGTGGGAGAAGGCATATTCGAGGTCACTGGATCGAACCCCAGCTCCGCAAAAATAACCAAAAAAGCCCAGGCCTTACCCTGGGCTCCCTTCGTTACCAGTCAGTCCTCCTTTGAGCTAACCACCACCACTTTCCCATTCTTCCTGGCCTAGGCGGGTCCCAGGCCGTGAAGGGCGGGTGGCTGCAAATTTAGGAGTACTAAGACTGAGTGAAGCCGGGTGTGGTGGCGCACACCTTTAATCCCAGCACTTGGGAGGCTGAGGTAGGAGGAGCTTTGTGAGTTCGAGGCCGGTTTGGGCTACAACGCGAGCGCAAGATGGGCCTGAGCTACATAGTGCGATCCTGCCGCAAAAAACTAGGGCTGGGAGTTTGACTCAGTGGCTTAAACGCCTGTTTGGCAGGTGTGAGGTTGTGAGTTCAACCCCCGGTGCCGCAAAAATAAATAAATAAATAAGACTGAGTGAAATAGGCCCCCAGGGGACAGAGTTCAACGCAGTTCCAGCCTCCTCTACCCTTCCCTCAAAGGCCCAGCGCCTCAGGGGCTGGGAAGGCTGATCCTCTGCCCGGTGAGGGGGTTCAGGGGGCTCTCAGGGCCACACCCTACCCCCAGAAAGGAGCTGCAGACGCAAATGAGAGCAGGATTCTGCAAGAGCTGGCAGGCTGGCATGCCTTTTTCTTTTCTTTTCTGTTCTTTTCTGGTTTTTTTTGTTTGTTTCTGTTTTTTGTTGTTTTGTTTTGTTTTTTGAGACAGGGTCTCACTATGCAGTTGAGGCTGGCTTTGAACTCACTTTGTAGCCCAGGCTGGTTTTGAACTCACAATGATCCTCCTGCCTCAGCCTCCTAAGTGCTGGGATTACAGACATGGTCCAGCACACCCGTCTTTCTTTTCTTTTTCTTTTTTCTTTTCCTTTTCTTGGAAGGAGGTAGATACAGGGTGTGCACTGAGTTTAAAATACTGTCTCACTATGTAATCCAAGCTGGCTTTGGACTCCAGATATCCCTGCTTTGGTGTCCTGAATGCTAGGATTACAGGCATGTACCATCAGCCTGCCTTTTTTCCCCCTTTCTTTTTTGTTGTTGTTTGGTCCCTTGGGTTTTGTTTTGTTTTCTATTCTAGAGATTTGGTGGGAGGGTCCATGCTGGGCATTGAACCTGGGACTCTTGCACTGGGCTTCAGCCACATCCCTTCTCTATTTTTTATTATCAGACAGATCTCACTAAGTTGCCCAGGCTGGGCTCAAAAATGTGAAAACGTGATCCTCCTGCCTCAGCCTTCATTTTTTGTCATTAAATTTAGTATTTTGTCCAGTGTGGTGGTGCACATCTGGAATTCCAGTGCTCAGAAGGCTGAAACAGGAGGATTGCCATGAGTTCAAGACCAGGCTAGACTTCGTTATAAAGTGAGACCCTATCTAAAAAACCAAAAAATAAAAATAACACTCTGCTTGCCTTGCTCTTTTTTTTTCTTTTCCCTTCTCCTTCTCCTACTTCTTTTCTTTTTCTTTTTCTTTCTTTCTTTTTTTTTTTGTTTGTTTGTTTTGTGTTCTTGGGACGGTCTCACTAGGTAGTCCAGCCTGGCTTTGTACTCACTTTGTAGCCCAGGCTAGCCCTGAACTTGTGATCCTTCTGCTTCAGCCTCCCTAGTGCTGGGATTACAGGCATACACCACCACACCTGGCTAAAAATAAATGTTATTGTGTATGTTTCAGATATACAACTTACTGTTATTAGATACACACATAAAAAGGTTTCCATAGTGAAGCAAACGAACACAACCCTCATCTCAGTTACCCAAGTTTTTGTTCCTTGTGGCAAGAGCAGCTAAAAGCTACTCGGTTAGCCTGAGTCGCGCACACAGGACAAGTCTACCACCCACATCCCCACAGACTCCCGCCTCCCACACGCCCGCCGCTGTGTTCCCCGGTCATGGTCACAGTCACGTCTCCCCTTGTCCCCTGCCTGAGGTTCCTCTTCATCCTCGTGGAGCGTCCTTCCGCAGGGCGCAAGCTCAAGGCCAGGGCTGCAGCGGATTGCACAAGCCTGCATCATCCGTTCACAACCTGGAAGATATTAGACCGACTCAGCTACCCACTCCCACAGCCTATGCAGGGGACGGGCGGGGCACAAACGCAGCTGAGGAGGAGGCGGCACTCCACCTAAAGGGAGCAAGCGCTGGCCTTGGCCACTTGCTCACAGAGAGCCAGGTCTCTGCGCCCCATCTTACAGGAGGGAACACTAGGCCTAGATAGGTGACAAGGGTCACCTTTGAGTCTGGCCTCTGCAAAGAACAGACTTGGAGGCAGAGAGCCCCAGGCGAGACAGGTGCCAAGATGAGAAGTGAGGAGGACAGCGGTGGCCACTACCTAAGGCCAACCCTGCCTCCGTCACACAGCACAGCAGTCCTGTCACTTTACGTGTCAAGGAGGTGATGGCCTTGGAGAGGGGATTGTGTCTCCTGCCACCACCTGGGAAAGGCTGACAGTGTGATTCCAGGAGGACAGAAGCTCCAGGTCCACCGTGGTCGCCTGGTGGCTTCATCAGGCCTTAATGGAAGGAAGGAAAGCACTCTCCCCAGGTCGCCTGACTCCACGGCAGGTGGCCTTGAGCACGGGTCAGGTTCAGGTGTGCAAGGAATGTGCACACCCACGTGGCCCTCAGCATGAGAGGCTCTTAACGTGTGTGTATGTGTGTGTGTGGGGGTGTGTGTTTTGAGACAAGGTCTCATTGTGCAGTCCAGTTCAAGCTGGCCTCGAACTCACTTTGTAGCTCAGGATGGCCTCAAATTCTCAATGATCCTCCTGCCTCAGCCCCCTGAGTGCTGGCATCACAGGCATGTGCTGCCATGCCTGGCTTAGTAAATGTCCTTGAGTTGTGGCTGTTGTGCTTTCCAGCCCAGGTGGCAGCCCTGCTCCACAAGCCAGTCTCCCTGCTCCTCGACACCAGCCATCCACTGCTTACCTGGTCCAGCCCAGCATGCCGGAGGTCATAGCTGCGATGGAGATGAGGCTGCTGGCCAGCACAAGTGTAGGTCCCTGGGGCAGCTCCCCTGTGTGGGCAGCAGAGGTGGCCAGGCTGGGCTGTCTTTGCAGGGACCAGGGAGGATGGGCTGCCTGCCGGGGCCCTCCCTGCTCTGGGCAGTGGCCTCCCGGACATCAGCACAGCTCCCTCCCAGCCCGGCAGAGCCAGCTTCCCCTCTGGACACTGAGCGACCCTCTCACCTGGGGGCACCAGCGTGAAGGTGCTGCTCTGGGCACTGATGCTGTTTTCAGCCTGGCACTGGAACCAGCCCGGCATGGGGGACAGCGGGAAGGAGAAGTTGGCGGGCTGCCCGTGGGGCGGCCTCTTCTGCAGGTGGACCTGCCC